>CM060841.1:46335000-46450000 GCA_030762175.1 Metallyticus violacea | reverse complement strand
CCGTTTTCTCTTTGAAAGTATATGTCCTAAGTATACATATTTCTTTACACATGGTAGAGTTACTTCATCTACTGCGAATGAAGTTGCCATTCTATTTGTCATTACTGTGTTTTTGTTTTACTCATTGAGACCTGCCACTTTGCTTTGTGTGTCAAGTTGTAGCATGTGTGTAATTTCCTTGGTGTTTTAGCGCATAGAATCACGTCGTCGGCAAATTTACTGCCATTTATGTTTCAAGTAAAGAAAAAAAAAACTGTTAACATAACAAAACTGAATTTATACAAATAGAAAATGATGAGCATTAATCATCTTAGACTTTTAGAGTTACTTATGCAAAAGTCTTGGGATGAAAAAAAAAAACTTTCATCTTTGCTGATTTAATAGTACGACGTACGCGGTTCTGCTAATCCCAGTCTCGCGTGCTTTGTAGATATCTGTGGTGAGTGCTCAAACATTTCAAAACCATAACCGAGGACGCGGGGCTTGTTGCTGTGCGAGGTCTCCCAGATCTGCCCTTGTGAACATCGCGTACGGTACTATGATTCCCAAATTTGTCTCAAATGCGTGCAATTGTTACTCGCGTTGGCGATTCTGTTCTGTACACAGGTCTCCATTGCCTTTGAACTTCAACAAAACTATCGGTTTTCCAATACCACTTCAAAATTGCTTTCCGCTGTTCAAACGATAATCTTGGCTCCATTTTATGGTAGCAAAGCTAGCATAACGTAATGTGAGTCACATCTGTTTACAAACATCATATTATAATCTTGTCATTTGTTCATTGTTCATTGTTGATTTACCTGTCACGTAGCAACGCTATCATAATGTATGTGAGTTACATCTGTTTACAAAACATCATACTACAAATTACTGTTGTTTTTCGGTCCATATTTGAAATATATTAAATAGATATCTACTGTGAAAGTGTGTAAACATTTCTTTGGTCCCCTCGGTATATTTGGCAAGGCTAGATATTTTTCAACATTAGTAGGATGGTATTATACACCTGCTGTCCTTAAGCATTTTAAAAGTAAATTTAAAGTATGGGTATAATATACAAACAAGGTTTTGTTCATAAATTATAATAAAAATAAACATAAAATGACATAATGTTGTCTATTCTGTGAAATGCTTAAAGAAACACAGTTTTAATACAAAAGCTAGGAACTAAATGCGGCAGGTTTCTCTATTAATTTCGAAGCGAAGCCATATCAAATATGCGAGTAAAAAGGATATATCGGACACAAGGACGATACTTTCTGCAACACTTGTGTGTCACCCAGAACACAATTAAAAGTGACAGGTGTAACCCGCTGCAGCGAAGCAAGAAGTTTCATGGTCGCCTGACGTCAACGTAACTTACGGTAGGCACTCCATGGTCTTTGGCAGCAAACCGTTACCGCGAGCTCTACAACATCACACACTCCTCATAACGTGTAGCCTTTCTTTTAAAGTAAGGGCGAATAAGTAAATTTTTGTTTTTCTTTATTCTATTCTGCTGTCTATTCTTATTTCGGATCCTCTTTAATTTCATATCTATATAAGCAGAAAAGTGAGTCAATTTTTGTCCCGCCCCCTTTAAAGGTCAGGATAGTGAAATAAATTAAAATAGGAGAATATGAGAAAAGCACAGAATAAAAGAAAAAAAAACGCGGAAAGGATATTGAGAGCCATATAAGCAGAGAGAAAGAATGAAAAAGGGAAATATTAATTTTTTCTTTGTCTTTTTTCCTTCCTATTTTTCTGCCTTTAAGAGGCCCCGAAAACAAAAAAATGACGTCATTTTAAATTGGTATTTTGCCTTAGATAAAACCTATGAAATGTACAATTTTAACTATGTGAACTGCTTTAACTATTGACCAATTTACAAACTTCATGTTCAAAAGGTAAGTGCATTTTCATGATTTTATAGAACTAAACCATGTGGCAAATCTCTAAATAATAAACGCAGTACCTTTAAGAACACTTAGATGTTTCTAGTATTTCTAGTCAGAGTTTATAGAAAAAATGTTACATCCTATGGACTGAAATATATTATAAATTATATATGACTCCCGAATATTTTAAATTTATCGTATGGAATGCACATTTTATTAGAATATACCAGTTTGCTTCAAAATTTCAGGATGTTTAACAAATGTTGCGTTTTAATTAAGCATGGGGATTTTTAATAAAGTAATTTTTATTGAATTTACACATAGAAAAATGACGTAAAAGTGTAGTAAAATTAGACACATATTAAAATATAACATTTCTATAAAGAAAACAAAAATAAAATTCTTGTGTTGTAATTATCAACGTTTTCATAAATAGCCTGCAAACATTTCAGCTCCCAACTTTATGTAGATACTGGGAAAACTTTTTAACAATAAAGTGGTAGAACATTCCGCATCATCTTAAAATGAAATGACCGGAAGAAGATCAGAGAGGGCGAAATAGAAAGAAAAATGTTATGGTCTCTTATCTTCCATGGAGCCAAAAAACGGCTAGCTTATGAAAAATGTCTGAAATCAAACTCTAGTTTTCTACATTGAGAGGTCGTGAGCGGGAGGTCTGGGTTCGAATACCGCCAGGACCGTCCTTCCTGACTGAGATTTTTTCCAGGTTTTCCTCAGTCCTCATAAATGGAAAATGCCGGGGAGGTACCCTAAACTTAGGCCTGGAACGATCCTTCCATAAAATCCTTTCCCAATATATCATTTCATCTCATGTATCACCAGTGTCCATCGCCTGTGGTGCCTCTGTAGCAAAAAACGGGCGTTAAACACTATTCATTCATTCATTCATTCATTCATTCATTCATTCATACATTGAGAGGTTAATACCATACGCCAACACAGCAGAAAAACAACGTTAAAAAACAAAACAATTCTACATGATGAAATTTTGAAAAAGAATGCAATAAGATTACCTGAGAGAGCATTCAGCGAATAATTAAATCGCAATGAACTAAACTTTAACACATACAGTTCACACATGCAAATATTTTATTTAATTTATTGTTTTAACTACTGACAGGCGATGGACATGCAGAAAAGAGAATTATAATTTAAAAATGCAACATATTTGACAAGCATGAATTTAATGCAATTCTCTGATGAGCTGCAAATTACTGATTTAGTGAGAATTTTAATCCTTTGCCTTTGCTTTCCTATATAGAAACATTTTAAGTTACTTTTATAGCAAATAAATTTACTGCCCATTAACATAGACTTTTTAACAGTGAACAGTTATTATCGCATAAGTCAGAGATTGCTTTTGACTTTTGAGAAAATACATTAAGACCTATCTTAATATTACAATAAAATATACATGAGATGTAATGATTTATTGGGAAAGGGTTTTTTAAGGAAGTAGTTCCAGGCCTAAACTGAGGAAAACCTGCAAAAAACTCAGCCAGGGGGGACGGTCTTGGTGGGAAATGAATCCCAGACCTTCCGCTTACAGGTTCGCGCCTTAACGATCTGGGCCACAGTGGCGGTATATTTTATTGTAATATTAAGATAGGTCTTAATGTACTTTCTCAAAAGTCAAAAATAATCTCTGACTTATTCGATAAAAACTGCTCACTGTTAAAAAGTCAATGTTAATGGGCAGTAAATTTATTTGCTATAAAAGTAATTTAAAATGTTTCTAGATAGGAAAGCAAAGGCAAAGGATTAAAATTCTCACTAAATAAGTAATTAGCAGCTCATCAGAGAAGATTCATGCTTGTAAAATATGTTGCATTTTTAAATTATAATTCTCTTTTCTGCATATACAGGATGATCCAATGGAATATCACGGTTTTCAGAACCTTCTTATGGGGCACTTATATAGAATTGAATAAAAATACATTTTCACGGAACAAGTAGCACAATGCAAGTTATTAATCTGAAATTGTTATTTAAAAATCACATTTTTTAAGTGGACTCCATGACAATGAACACATTCGTGTAATCGGCTCGGGAAGTTTATCATAATTTGCTGCAATAAAACGTGACCAATGTCCCTAATTTATCGAGTTATGTTTTCTTTTAATTGTAAGATGGTCCGTGGCCTGTCGCAGTATACTTTACTTTTCAAGTATCCCCATAAAAGTGGACTAAAGTCGGCCAGGCAACATCAGCAAATCGAGAAATTATACGTCCAGGAAACAGAATAAGCAAAATGTTCATTATTTCACTAGCGGTGAGAACTGTGGTACCATCCTGCTGGAGCCCAAACTCATTTTCATCATTATCATCCATCTGACAGTCTCGTGTTGCCAATTAAATTCTACCCTAAATCTTCTCTGCGTAGGAAATTGACTTAGATTCAATAAATCTTGTAACAACAACGAATACGTGTTTTTCAACCGTCCAATTATCAATACTGTTGTTTACTAAATAGATAGAATAAATTGCATAGTTACATAGAACCAATACCTAACTGTAATGCAAACCACTAGAAATGGCAGCGTTCTGAAAAGTATCATAGTCCATTGGGTCACGTGTGATTTTTAAAAAATAAGTTCAGATTAATGAGTTGTATTGTGTTAATTGTTCCTTGAAAACGTATTTTTATTTAATTCTATTTGAGTGTCACACAAGAAGGTTCTGAAAACCGTCATATTCCACTGGACCACCCTATATAATTTATTTCAATGATATGCAAGTAAATGACAATTTATTGTTTATAATCTTTGCTATTATGTTTGTTACATTTTGAGCGAGTTTAGTGAGCTTTAGAGATATTAAATCCGGAATTTGTGTCATAAATTCTACTACGATCAAACAAACACATAAATAAACGTATTTAAACTTTACTGTAATGTCCCGTTATGGGACCTCGTTTCGTCTGATTGAGTGCGTTTCTTGTAGATGGAAAGAAAGAAGTGGCATGGAATATGAGTCATGTTCGGTGTTCCGGTTACTTCACACGACTAACGTAAGTTATAAAACTCAGACGAGGCAAAAACTTAAGAGTAGAGCAACTTAAAATATCGAACTGGATCCGAGAACAGTTATCCGAAAACATTAAAGAATTATTTAAAGTTCTAGAAAGAAAGAAATGTTGGACCCACACCCGAGAAAATAATAAAATTTTGTCGCATTTTCTAGAAGAAATACTGTAAGGTTCAGAGGGTGATATAGTGAAAACTTTGTGCTTTTATGATGTTCTAATATTCTTCTTTAAGCAGGAACATCTTGAAATATCAAGGATATGATCGTTCCTATTCATAAACGGTCAAACATGGAAACTAAAAACTTTTGACTCTGAAAACATTAAGTAATTTCTATATTTGCCTTAAACTTCAACCGCAGTTGGCTAAAACCGATTATCTAATTGATGAGATGATATTTTGGTTTGTTTCCTATTCTGATGCATACTGTGGTCTACATAAAATTACAGGACAACCATTGAACGTTTATCCTGCTTATAGAAGGAACGGTTGGTGTACATTTGGTAAGCGAAAACCGCTAAGGAAGAGCGTGTGGCAAGGTAATGAAGATAGGCCACTAATAAGACGTGCCACTTTGAGATAGCTCGAGTGTGACCATCAGGGCGGTCAAGGTCGGTAGGACGCGTGTTGCAATTGTTTCTAGCAGTCGAGTTCTCAAGCCATCTGAGAAGTCGCAAGATAATGTCATTGTTAACCTTCTCAAGATTCCCAGGCGAAAGTGAACACTTTTATGCTTTATTTTTGAGATGCTGTACGTAATGGTGATCTTTCCTGTGTCCCGAAGTACTTGGATAATCTGTGACTAAGTCTGAAGCTTTCCTATCAGAATTTTATGCAAAGAAAACAGCTCTTACGTTTTTAAAGAATAAAGAAAAGATTCGATACGTGTACTACTTTGCTATTTTTAATATGCTTTTCTATTATTAATTTACAGCATTACTACAGCTTTCCGTTTCAAAAACTGTGTTAAATGAGCTAAGGCATAATTAAACAGAACGTTTTCTTCTGCAGAACAATATTGGATAGCTTGATAGATAATGTAAGTTAACGCTAAATTTCTTTTCTAGGTACATAATAATAGACATATTAGAAAGCATTAAATTAAATAAATTATTTTTTTGCATACCAAAATTCTAAAACGTTTTTATTCTTGGTCAAATTGGTACATAACATGCTATGTTAGAACACAATTTGCATAGTCGTCACATTAGCAATTGTCATTAAAATGTTTTCATTATTAAAATAATATCATTAACTGAATATTATGTTATAATAATATTAAAGAAATATTTTTATTAGTGAAAAAACAATTAATAATTTACTTAATTGCACATAATAATATAATTAATAAAAATTAGTATGTTAATGTTAGCTACCAAATTAGTTAGTTAAACTTGATAATACTAGACTGTTCTGACATTATTGCTAACACCTAAGTTTCAGAAATATTCTAAATATAATGTGTCTTGTGATAACTAGCATAAGATATTCTCACTATAAGAGACTTTCAGCCTTTTCGCTTGGGCTAAACTTTTTTGCTGTAGGTTCATCTTCATCGCTAACAACAATAACAATACTTGTACTTTCTCTAGTAGTAGCGTTTGCGACTACTAATTTGGAGGTCCTGGGTTCGGGTCCTGATCAGGTCAAGTTGTCTGGGTAAGATTTTTTCGGCTCCAAGGAATCCAAGCTCATTTGCGCCATCATTAATTCATTCATCCCTGCAGACCTGCACCTACAATATTCAGTCCACAATCTGCAGGCGTCGCGAGAAGGCCAATGCAGTCAAAGCGACAATAAATTAATAACAATACTCAAACGAACTAGATTTATCTGCAATCGATACATTGACGTAATTATTAAATATAACAAAAGAATTCATTTACATTAGAGAAATTCATTAGAAAATCAACATTAATATTTTTCTAATAATCCTTTTATAATTTTGATATACAAAAAAATAAAGAGTGTGAAACTTGTTTATATATGGCATTTGCAAATTACGGAACTCGCTTCGTTCATTTACTCATTGAACAAAGTATAACATTATAAACTATATTATAAGAAACTATTTAAACCTTTTGCTTCTTGTTTTTCGTATTAATGTTGTTTGTGTAAATAATTATCTTGTTAGACCACATTCACTTAGCTAATTTATTTACGTTATCTGTACCGCTTTATTACATTATTTCACAGGCGAATATGTACTGTGTTCCATTTTTTGAGATTACAGGCTTACATTATTTACTCTATAAATTCATATTGTGCATATGATGTTCATATTATCTTAATGTTCCTTTTCATTTTATCTTATTATTGTGCTGTGTTTCAACAATGTAATTATGCCTTACTTAATACGAACTTTGTTTTTTGTAGTACCTTTGTACATAGTTAATAAATTTATTATTATTGATGAACATATATGGACGTTTTTAACCTCCAAAGTATAACATTTTGACTTTGTGTTCAAAGTCACATCTTATATTAATTTCACTGTCTGCAAAGCCAATTTTAAATGCCTTATTTTACGACCAGAAGATTAACAACAAGAGTAAATGTAGTGTTTTCTTTAAAATTTATTATCACATTAGCCGAGTTTTGGAAATAAAAACTTGACAAATGAGTGGGTACCTTAGTACAAAACACACATCTAGAAATGTTATGGTATCAAAGTATTATGCAACAAAAATAGATACAATATTATTAAAACTAAAAAATTTACCTTGAAAATATCTTTTGCGCTTTACAAAGCATTTCAAAACATTACGACATAATTAAAAAGCTGTAATTTGGGATAGTATTTACGAGATTTAAGGCTTGTGGCAATCTAAACCAGATTTCCCGGATTACCAACTAGAAACAGATGATAAAAGTCGAATTTATTTAATAGCTAAGGTTGTGGCTATTTTTACTACCCTAGGGAATCCGTGGAATAGGGTTGTTGTGTGTTTTCTAAAAGAAACTAAGGATATGGGAACATTAAAAGAATTTATTGAACAATTACTTGCTTGCAAATGTCGCATATTATGACAATTTGAACAAATGAAATTTATTTATTGCACATGAAACATTTAAGTGTAGCTTGAATTAAATTCCTATGTTAAACAAAGAATAGCAATATTGACAACCAATTTTTAGAACCTTTAAATTTTTTCTTTGTGGAAGTAGCATAGGCTGCGGAACTTTTTCACAATAAAGATAAAGAAATCTATCCTACTAGTTTGCAAAACTTGTTTTCTGCTATTAGCAGGCAATCTTTTACAATATCATTAAATAAACAACAAACAAGCCCAACACTCTTGGAAACTGCTTAATAATATTCTTTGTCCCAGCACAGCCTCGTGATTACTGCGACAACATATTATAACATTTCCTTCAAAATTAGGCAAAAAATTCTATACAATTTACATTTCAAATAAAGAAAAACAAATTATACAATAAAGCCAAACTTGGGTGGTAGGCAAGAAGCTTCTTTTTGACTTTCTAAAAGTGGTCTGACACAATCCAATACCCCTATGGGAACTTCTTACCTATAACCTGCCACTGCGCCAGCTAAGAAGGAAGAGGCAAAGTGCTCGCACAGACCCAAAGCAATAACCACTAGAGCGCTTAGACAAGGCATGTGGTAACCAATAATATTACGTGTCAGATGATGTCATGTGCTGACGTAACAATAGTTAGGAAGTGAACGAAGAAAAATCGATAGGCGGAAACTTCTCGAGTGCCAATGGCACAAAGTTTAACCTTTAATTATACTTTTGAATTAAAATTTAGTGTGTTGTACAAACACATAGAATTGGCCTCTTACCCTTCTTATATTTTCTCATTTGTGTACATTAAATGCATTCTACATTACACATGAGATATTTATTATATTAATCCTTATGGACAAAGTTGATAAAAGTGAAAATAATGGGCACATTCCTAAAAAGCAGATATAAGCTGCATATTAAAATTTTCAGCAGGCTTTAAGGCACCTCTTTTATTATAGACCCGTTTTCTACAAATTACTGTAAGTTTATGTTTGAAATTGTTATTTCTGTAAGATACTCGCAGCTTTTAAAGAGGACATGCCTAAGTTTGTTCAATACCTTTATATAATATAACAAAAAGAAACAAAAAAATGTTGGAACTCGTGGCGGCAAAGTGAAATAAAAAAATCAGCAAAATGCAAGTTTATTTATAAAAAAAGCTCTATGATAGTCTGATTACAATATCTGGTGCTGTTAAAACTGTTGCACTTTGAGTTTAGAGACAGGGACAGGGACACAGAAATGTCACAATGAGGCGGTGCCACGTCCTACTGATATTCTTGTAGAATTTCTCCATCTTCGTCCAGATAAGATGGCGTGATATCATCTTGCATCATGTTTCGCATTTTAGTATTAAAATTTGTTTGAAAGAAAACAGGCCCAGCTATATTATTCTCTCTTATCTCATACCACTCCACAGTTTGCAGAACTTTGTATTTTTTACTACATTCTTGCAGTATTGGTTGATAATATCTCAGTAACAGGTTTTAGCCACCACTTTCCGTATTGACTAAATACTCGGTTCACTAGAGTATTCATTTCTTTAGTGTCAATTCGCACAATTCAACTCGCTTCTCTCATTTACAACATTTTAGAATTTTTCATGAGTTAGCGAACGTCGTGCTTGTCCCGTTTGTGGTTAAACTTCTGAAAGCCTTGTGACAGCCATCAAAATGTTTCGACAAAGGTATTCTTGAACGTTTTCCAAAAAGTGATGCGATAAAATGCAGCAGCGTCAGCTCGCATTCATAGATAAACAACTCATTTGTTTTGCACACGCATACCAACCATCACAGCAGATATCCCCCCACGTCAATACGATCGATATTCGTATATTCGTGTATGGAAACTTTAGGGATATTTTTACCTTGCTAAGTCTTGATATTTATTGCATTTTCTCCATCTATTGAACCTAAAGTGGTATATTTAGGCATTGAGAGAGGGTGTAAGTAATTGCAAATTGAGTATAAAGAAGATGTTCCTGGTCATAACACAATTAAAAATGGAGTAATTTGTTTGAGTTCGTTTTGAACTAAGAGTGAACTAGAGAATTGTTTCATTCCTTGCATTGATATAGAAGACTGGGTTCAAATTACAGGATGAACATAAAATTTCAATAAATTTTCAATATGAAATTTATATTGCCATGTACGTAGATATGGTATGTACGAGCAATACATATTATTATATATGTAATTCAAAGCTTATTGGATTTCCTTCTGATGGTGTAGTGGTTACCATACTTGCCTCGTAGACCCAAGATCAAGGGTTCAATCGCGGCCAGGATGGTTGGGGGCTTTTTCGGGCGTAAAAATCCTAAGTGTGGCTTCCTTCGGAAGGTAAGTAAAGCTGTGGGTCCCATGTCGTACATTTACGGCACAATAAAGAACCTCAAGCCTGAAAAAAGAGGCCTCTGAGCAAATTTGTCGGCCGTTTCACGTCCTGAATTGAATGGGACGCTGATCATCTGAGATGTTAAAGAGCGTCCGTAAATAAATCAAATCAACAAAATCATCTTATTGCAACATTGCCGCGATTCATTCCAAAGCACTAACTAATTCATTAAATCATATAACCTACACCTGAAACTATTTCTTATTTCATTTTTTATTTCAAACTCTCACTACAGAATGCTGTCTATAGTCAGTGCTCGAACGTATGCACAGATGCAAATGGACTTTCCTTGGAGATTTAGGACATCATTGTCTTTCAAAAAGATGGAGTACCCATTTATTTGTGTTCGAGTGGGAAAAAACCTCAACCGACGATTTCCCAACAGTTAGGCAGAGATTCATCTCACGTTCACCAGATTTGACAACTTTATACAAAAAAATCTTGTGTGTTTATTAAGGCCTGAATGTACAAAACCAAAGTAAGAGAGATTCAAGAGTTGAAGCATGTGCAGCGACTTCAGCCCATCATGACATAAACATGTCATTAAAGACAAACCGTTATTTTATGAAAACGGGTCCAAACTGTATGTCCACGTTCTACTTAAGAATTTTTGTTTCAATGCGAAAAAAAATTCCGCTTATCCTGCAGGCTCAAATACATCCGTGGTGGGGGATGGGACACTATTTAAATATCTGTGGCAGGGAAGAAAGAAATGGTCTCGCATGGTTCAGATTAGGGGATTGGAAAAGGAAACAAAACAGTTAATGCTTTCGGTGAAAGAATTTGCCCATTGTACGGAGAAAGAGATACCTGGAGGAATATTGTGGAAGAATGGAGGGAAACGGAAGAGGAATAAGCATTTATCACCGCAATTTTTGAATTCCAATAGAAATATGAGCATTTGCCGGGAAGTGTTGGTGCATGCGAGATACTCACACAATTTGGAAATATTTCTGGAGAAGACCCGACAAAGGAGGTTAATGGCCATAATGAAGAGGGGGAGTTGGAGAGGAGTGTGAGTGAATGGAAGGGGGCTCAGGAGTAAGGATTCCATTCAAGTTTATGTGTTTGTATATAAAATTATTAATAAAACGTAAATATATCGAAGTATTTGTATATTTATATGTATGCATGTAGATTTGTATGTACGTACGTATGTATGTATGTATGTATGTATGTATGTATGTATGTATGTATGTATGTATGTATGTATGTATGTGTGTATGTATGTATGCATGTAGATTTGTATGTATGTATGTATGTATGTATGTATGTATGCATGCATGTATGTATGTATGTATGTATGTATGTATGTATGTATGTATGTATGTATGTATGTATGTATGTATGTATGTATGTATGTATGTGTGTATGTATGTATGTATGTATGTATGTATGTATGTATGTATGTATGTATGTATGTATGTATGTATGTATGTATGTATGTATGTATGTATGTATGTATGTATGTATGTATGTATGTATGTATGTATGTATGTATGTATGTATGTATGTATGTATGTATGTGTGTATGTATGTATGCATGTAGATTTGTATGTATGTATGTATGTATGTATGTATGTATGTATGCATGCATGTATGTATGTGTATGTATATATGTTTGGATGTATATATGTAATGTATGTATATGGCCATTTTGATTGTCATAAGGACGATATTAGCCTGTACGACTGTAAGGCCCATGCGAAGTTGTATTTATTTGAATGTATTCTAAAACGTACAATAAAAGTCCATTACTACTAAATATAAAAGTAAATTTTTTCTTGAGCACATCACTTAAAGAAGCCTATATTGAGGCTTTGAAAACTGAAGCATCTGAAAATTTGCATATCTTTGGGGAAGTGTACAGTTATTTAGTAATATTCCAATATTGTTGCTATTATTTTTCGAAATGTTAAATTATTACAGACATTAGGGGAATGAGATGAAATATTAGCTATTTTATAATATATTTTTCTCTGAACACCTTATAATATATTTTACACATTAACCACAGTATTTTTTAACTAAATTATTTTAAATTAGGTATTTAAAATTGTTGTATTTCAATTAATTTCACATTTTGTACGTATTTAGTAAAACTGTTGAGTATTTGGGTAAAACAATGAATCACCTGCAGTTATTTAGGTGCTGAAAAATGTAAACAATATTTTATGCTTTTTCTTCTTTGTAGGAAGAGACAAACCATTGCCTGGACCAGTTCCTAACACTCTCCAGACGCACATCGAACACACATGTAAATTGAGGGGTTCTCTGAATGGAAAGTCAGTCATATGTCAGGACAACACACATATACATATAGTGATGAAATAAATGGCAGAGAAATATTAACCCCACTTTTACCTTTCTTAAAATGGACTGAGAAAAACTACGGATAACCTCAGTCAGGTTAGTTGATTGCACGATTTAAACCTAGGACCTTCCAAATACGAGTACCTATACCGCCTGAGCCAACACGCTAGGTATTTTTTTAAGAAATTAATCAAACGCCTATCTGTACATAAACATTAAAATTCATACCCTGGGGCCATAGAACTCAAAGTTAATACCTAACATTTTTTTACTGCATGTTAATATAAACCTTAAACTGCATTTTAATGTTTAATATTTATCAAACTTCCACGATAACAGTATCTTATGCTTGAATTCGTGATTTTACCAGACACTGTCATGGATACTGTTTACGTACTAAGAACCGGTGTAAAGGGATCGCATAATGTGTTTACAAACTGCTTTTTTTCTTACTTTCCAACGCTAAATCAGTGAGGAAAAAAGCGCATGAAGTTTTTGTGTATTACAGCTGAGTTTCCTGCAAATAGCACCCGAGGGAAATGTATTTCAATCAGAGCTTCTCGCGTACTTGTTTAGCTATCTGGATAAACATATCATGATGGAAAAGGGAAGCAAATAGCCAAGAGGGGACTTTAGGAAAGAAAATGGAAACAAGCACAGAGAGCGTTAGCTGTATGATGTTGTAAAGGCCTCTTTCAGTTCCCCTGAAGGAACATGAACACTGCGTCTACATGGAAAGCATAAAAAGGGCTACAACGTATTCCCGCTATAAAAATGTAATGCGTATTATGTTTATATCATGCTGTAATCATTAGCAATTAATAATAACATAAATATTTTATAAAACACTACTGAACTACTGAATCGCCCCTCCCCACCATCGCATCAATCGTACAGCAAATGTTCTGGTCGTATGTCTTTTGTTTGATTTGACTGACTTTGAAGTCACCTTGGCGTTTAAGACACAAGGACATTTAGTGCGCTCCTTGTATTGAAGATCTAGACTTAAAGAGGTTTATAAAACCCTAAGTATTACATCTCCCAAAAGGATTGTATTTTAATATAAATGATATTTGCCTGTTCCTATAGACGGCATGTGAGATTTCCATGGTACAGTCTGTTGATGTTTCCGGAATGACAAATGTCCGTTAATTATTCAATAGCTTTCCTGGTTTTCTTTCTATCCCATCAGTAGGTTCTTAGCCAGGGTACAATAAAACGTTTTAATAAGGTTTTTACCGAATAATTGAACCGGAAAGCTATGTCATCTTATCGAAAATGTTCCACAAAGTTTCTGGTCTTATAAAGTCACTCTTAGTTCTTTATTTCCAGTTTATCTGCCACTTAAAGTAAGTTCAACCACCGAACAAAGTTCAAATCTGACTGTACGTATACTATGATGAACATAAATTCTGTTCTCACAGAAGTTGAGACTGGTCAGTGCTCTGGAGATAATGCAAAAACATTGTTTTACAGATTTTCCTATTCTTGAGTCACCTGTAAAGAATACCAGGGGTTTAAGAACAAAAGTTGGAAATCCTAAATCTTTATTAGTATAGCTAAATTTATTATTTAATTAATCATTATCCTCAGGTTAAATAACACAAGAGATCTCGGGAAGAGGATTCGAGAGGTACCAACGTCTGTTTTGAATAATTTATGGCTTAGACCAATAATAACAGATCTTAGTACATCATTCATTTTTTAAGGTCTATGTCGATGAATTTAATCTTTGGAAGGTCAATTGAAACACGTGGTTCGTTGCCCTTAGCAGTAGTTGACATCTTCCTTCTCAACTTCAGGGAACACATTGTAGAAAACATTATTCAAGTACTGTGCCACAACCGGCATGTAAAAATCGTCAGTATGGCTTCCTTCGGAAGGTAAGTAAAGCCGTGGGTCCCGTGTCGTACATTTACGGCACGAAAAAGAACTTCAAGCCTGAAAGAGAGGCCTCTGAGCAAAATTTGTCGGCCGTTTTACGCCCTGAGGTGAACGGGACGCTGATGACCTGAGAAGTTAAAGAGCGTCCATAAAAAAAAAAAAAAATTGGGTCTTCAGAATCGAACGCGATTATATAGTGCAGTCATTCATTTTGTGCTTGTTTATCTGTATATGAATATAATGACCTTTTAAATTTCGCCATGGTTGCAGATTTTAGTTGCAACGACATGTAGTCAAAGAAATTCAAAGTGTCAAACTCAAGCCCTCTATAGATGAGTAAGTCAGGGCTGCGGGGCTACATGCAAAATTAACTCAGTGCAGCAATTACTTTGGAATGAAATATTTTAATCATGCAGCGTGTAGTAGTTAGAATTATTATGTACTTACTCTTAATAGAGGTCGCTAAAACGTATTATTTGTACAACAAAAGTAGAAAAACGTCAAATTTCACAATTATTACAATTGTGTCAATTTTAAATGAAAAGTATTATAATAACTGGCGCATTTCTCAGTATTTATGACGCCATCGTAGGTCTTCGGCTGTGGAAGATTTTATTAATCTTTCTACGTTGAAAATGGCGAAGATACTTTGCAACTTTCAGGTTAGCTGTTGGAAAAGTCCGAATAGTACAGTGGAATTTCAATGCTGAGTTTTGTTTTTTAATACTAAATCAAATTGCAAATGGTATACTTTAGCTGGAAAAAAAAAAATAAATACATAAACGAAGTAAAATACTTTTGCATAATTTAAATGTTAAAATAATTTTATGCGCTATCATTTCATAGTGCAAGCTTATTCACAAAGCAAAGACATCCATTACCGCAGTGAATGAACTAACCATGACAGGGGTAAGGAATTAAAATACTTGTGTGCCACGCTCCTCATTCAAAATGACACCTACAGTAAAATTCGATTGAAAAGAAACCCACTTTAATTTTCTGATATTCTTTATACACGTTTAAAACATATTCCTTATAATTAAATGATTGAATGCCAGATGATAATTATTATTGCATAAATTTCCACTGTAATTCTGAAAATTCTTTATTAATAACCCCTACCTTCTCACCCTAACCAAGATATTCGAAGCAATACGAAGGTGAATACATTCCCAGACAATCAAGTCGTCATCTGTTGAACCTGCTACCAAGCGTTCCATTTATAGCCGGGCCATAGATCGTGTAGTTCGCCTGCACTGCAGTGACCTCGGTATTATTCCAGTAGCACACTAGCGGTGAATGACCTTTCGAGTTTATCAGCTGTGTTACACTCCGTCAGTTGCTGCCTTCTGTTCAGCTGTAAAGACTAGAGTTTGTTCTTTGTACATCTCAAAAGTGAACGTTTATTCAAGACATCTGTGTTGTGTCAATTTTACATTAGATTATTCCTAAAATGCCTATGAAAAATTCAAATTGGAATAAAAACTTTTTATGTACGATACATACGTAAACACCTAATCGTGTAGACAATTTCAGAAGAAATTTCATGGTATTCCAGTTCCACATAGATAACTTTTAGATGTCTGGTTAAACAAGGGATCGTTAAACTTTAAACCCTAGATGCGAATATATATATATATATATATATATATATATATATATAAATTAATACTAATAATAAAAGTAGATAAAGATAAAACACTGAGAAAGAGTCACACTTGAAACATAGCAATTTCAAGTGTGACTCTTTCTCAGTATTTTATCTTTATCTACTTTTATTATTAGTGTTAATTTGTTACATTGTTAATAGTGTTTCTTTATTTTTATTTTTCATATATGTGTGTGTGTGTGCGTGCGTGCGTGTGTGTGTGTGTGTGTTCTAACGGAGATGCCAGGAATGTCTGAATTCAGATGGACATCACTTTCAACACCAACAAATAAGATTAGTAGTCATTGTAGTGCATGTTACTATCGCTAATGAGTAATGAACGCGGGCGTTTTAGAACCGAAAACCCCACAGTGTAATAGACAGTGCGCTGGGCACGCATAGGCGCGATTCGCGGCCCAGCAATATAAGAAATGCTCTGTATTTCAGTATCTTAAGTCATTGTTTTAGCAGAAACACTCATTTTGGAAAAATAAATATTTTTCTTCCTTCCAGCTTTTCGTGTACATGTTATCAGAAACAAATTAATATAATTACTTTGCTGTGACTAGACCCACAATGATCTATAGAAGCCAAGTTGAGTTACAATGTATTAGAAAATAATTAAATGATTATACGGTTATTTAGAAATGATAGATCGCAGTCATAAATTTATTGCGATGAAATACTGCACTCATTTGTGGGATAGCAGAACTCGAAAAACAGACTCGAGCAGTAAAATAGTTCATACCCCACTAATTGCATGTATAAACAACATTGCAATAGATACCTAAAAATCTAACATACTTGTATTTTGCACCTTCTGGTAATTTTGACAATAAGAAATGTGTCAAGATACCAGTTCTATTTTAAGTTTTACTTTCTTGAACAAACCTGCTTTTCTTCTTGTTAAATTCAAATAATTTAAATGCGGTAGACATGGAACGCGATATGAAACATTTGTTTTGGTATGGTGAGCTTTGAATAACTGCTAATTTTAAATGGTTAGAAACTCAATTATGGATTGCCTTTTTTAGTATTTAATACTTATATTTATCCCGAAAGGATGTACTTTCACCCCTTCTGTGGCTTAAACTTTCTAGACAAAAAGCAATCTGCTTTTTAATTGCATATCAGCTATTAAACAGAAAAATGTAAAGTTCTGGAGTTCTAGTAAACTCTAATCGTTGCAAAAACATAATTGGGAATTTAGGTGATGAAATTTTATCAGCATTGTCATGGTTATCTCCCCGTAACACTAAATAGAATAGCAAATTTCTTAAACCATATTACTGATCAATATAGTATAAAACATACCACAGTCGAAGTCATGCAGTTTCAACCAGATATTCAGTGAAAGTGCATTAGTATCTTCCGCCGAGGATGATGGGGGGACTTGCTTCACGTAACAAGTTGACGTGAAAGAAAAGAGAGAAGAAATTTATCAAGAGCTTCCTGCATTGGTTGAAATTTCTTTCTCTCACGTTGTCATTTTAGTTCCCATATTTTAAAATCCCTTTCTCCTATTGCTTTCTAATTATCTTATGTAAATTTTAGGATCTCTTTTGTGTCCGCCTCAACTCCGTAGAACTAAGTGCTTCATTATTTATACTTGCTTAAGACTAAACCTACACAATCGATAAAACAAGGTTCATTCATTTCTGAATACTTTTGGAAATCTTAATGACCCCGCAATAATTTCATTTTAGTACAGTAGAGAAACGACTATCCAAGCTAATTGGGACCAGCGATAAATCGATTATTCATATAACAGAACCTATAAATAACAAACACATACAATTTAAGGTTAGGTAATATTACTATTAAACGGATATTTACTTTGCTGATAAAATTTGTTTTATTCTAATAACCCTTGGAGTCAAGTTTGGTCGCAAAGTGTAAAATATTTTTGCCATCGTTTGCTGGTATATTTTTCTAGTTGTATTCCTTTACTGCAAAAGATTTACTTTTTATACGGTTTAATTTTTTTTTGTTTTGTACTTATTGTTAACGCATGATGATCTTGTAGAGTGTACATGTATAGCATACTTCATAAAGCACAAGCACTTTAGCTGAGAACAGGAGATAACACGACCTTCAACCAAGTTACTCAAAATTGATTTTTGTTGGCATTTATTAAAGTCATGCAGAATATGAGAAATAGAATTTCTGTAGAGATGGAACAATTCCTTTGGAAACAAGATATCAGCATGTGTGACGCAAGTTTGAGTACACGACGCCAGAGGGAGGGGATTACAGTGTTTGGTTGCATGCCAGAAACGTACTATTGTTTACATCATAAAGCTAGTGGAATTTAGGGTCAAGTACACTGTATGGTTGATGCAAAGGCAACTTCGCGTCCATGGTAGCGAAAGTTCCATTACTATTAAAGAATGGAAGCTCAATAAATAGTTCAATGAAACGAGAGTTTGATGACTCTACGAAGTGTAAGAGACAGGTTGAGATTTTAAGCTATTTAATGATACTGGCAGCTTACCAAAGCCAGGAATTTGCACTGAAAGTTTTTGGAAAGAATCTACAGCGCGTAGATTTCTGTAATCCAGTCTTGCAATCTATTAAGTGATAGATACTTGACGTTTTGGATGACCGACGTTCAGCTTCATATTTTATTGTTCTGTTGAATAATATTTTTTTTCTGCAAAAGCAATATTTCTGTTCAACAATAGATTTCTTAAACAAAACATATGTAGAAAACGCCTGTACTGTTTGCAAAAGAAGGGAAAGAATAAAACAAGAAACTACAGAATTACAGAAGCTTTTGTTGTGATAAAGAAAATAAAAGCAGCAGGCACTTAATTATCACTATGGTTGGAACGAATATATGTTCTTAGATAATAAAATACCAGAGAACGCAGTTTAAAAAGACGGCAAACTCGATAAATGCAAACAACGAAATCTGTTGTTTACACCAGGCTTATAAACGTATTTGATGCAGAACATGATATATAGTCATAATTTCATGGCACATCAATAAAAATGATGAATAAACAGCAGACTTACCGCTGTCTATGCGTATGGGCCCTCCATGGTACCCCTAGCTTCCTGGTGACATGCAGGACTGCGGATTGGCGTTGCGGTGACGAAGGTCGATGCTTGTATCGCCGCTTATATTTCCCGCGTAACCAGGATAGCATATCCAAGGCCCGTTGCATCTTCCCTGCAAAACAAATAAACAATGCTCCGATTTTACTGCTAAGGTACCACAGGTATTATGGGCACTGATGATACATAAAATGCAATGATATATTGGGAAAGACTTTTTTTAAGGAAGGAAACGTTCCAGTACAAGTTTAGGGTACCTCTCCGGCATTTACCATTTATGAGAACTGAGGAAAATCTGGAAAAAACCTCAGTCAGGGAGGACGGTCCGGGTGAGATTCGAACCCCAGACCTCCCGCTCACGAGTCCGCGCCTTCATGACCTCGGCCACCTGGGGAGCAAAGGCAGAAAACTTAAAAAAATTAACCAATAATTTTACCTACAAGGTACACTGTTGTTTTAACTGATACAGAGTCCTTAATATATATGGCGGCCCGTAGCATAGGGTCTGGTTCCCGGGCGGTAGGTCGAGCATTAGCTAGTAAAATGTTACCTACAATGTCGAAAGCACAAATAGGTTATCGACCTTACCTTAGAGTAGATGCTGAAAATGTCCATCTTCCGCTTATATACAAGCTCCATATCGCGAAAATATTGTCAGTCATTCGTCTAAACTCATCAACAGAAATTTTGCTTATTTCATGATCGGTATTTTCCTAAGTTCCTCTAATGTGTGGCGATTCGTGCGAAAAAGGATGCCTTTCAAATTTTTTCCATAAATAAAAATCATTAACTGTTTACATCGAGGTTTCCGGCCTCGCCGATAAGGATTACCGCCTTCATAAAATTCTTATCTGGTGTCATACCTTATCTGTTAAGTAAATTATTGCAGCTATAACTGGCGCTCTGCTGTGTTCAGTTGGTCAGATATAGCTGCATAAAGAAGGCTATGTGTAGAACATTATGTCATGTTCATAATGGAGTGTCGAGCTGTTATTAAGCTCTTCACAAAAGAAGGAATTACTCCAAATGAAATTAAGCAGCGATTGGACGGTGTATATGCGGAAGCACCCTCCTCGTATTCTACCGTAAAAGAATATGCCAAACTTTTTCGAATGGGTCGAGAAATCACTAAAGACGAAGAGCTTGTAGGTCGGCCCTTGGAGGTGCTCAGACCTGAAAGCATCGTTCTTGTGGAAGCAGAAATTATGGAAGACCGGCGGCTCAAAGCTACGGAAATAGCAGCAAGGTTGGGCCCTTCTAAAATAACAATCCTTCGAATTGTTCATGAACATTTAAACATGAATAAGGTTAGTGCAAGATGGGTACCTAGACTTCTTTCCTCAGTCCAAAAGCAGCAACGAGTCATCTGCTGTCGGGCATTTTTGGAGCTCTGCCATGTTAACAAGAGAGAAGTTCTGCAAATCATTGTTACAGGAGATGAAACCATAGTCCTCTACTATGATTCCTTGTCCAAAAGGAATCAATGGAGTGTCGTAAACCTGGCGAAGCACCGCCTCTAAAATTCAAGGCTACTCAGTCAACCAAGAAGATCATGGCCACAATCTTTTGGGATTGTGAAGGAATACTCTTCATTGACTTCAAGAAGAGGAACACCACAGTAAATGGGGAGTACTATGCTGGCCTACTGCACAGACTACATGCTTCCATCAAGGAGAAAAGGCGAGGAAAGCTGAATGGTGGTGTGCGCCTTCTTCAAGACAACGTGCCTGTGCACACAGCTCTTGTTGCAAAGGAAGCTGTGAAGAAATCTGGCTTGAATGAGATGGACCATTCACGCTACACCCAGATCTGGCTCCCAGTGGCTATTTCCTCTTCTCAAAACTCAAGGAGGACCTTCCAGCAAGGAAATTTAAGTGTAACGAAGAAGTGATTGATGCTGTTTATGTCCAATTTGCATACAAGACTTCTAAGTATTTTTTGGGTGGGGGGATTGAAATGTTAATTCAAATATGTGAGAAGTATATTGCAATAAAGTGTAACTATATTAAAAAGTGAAATGTAGTTTTTGTCTTTATCCTAGAAAATGGTTAGGCCGGAAACTTAAGGACCTGCCCTCGTATGTAATGGTTCTTGAGATTCTAGCAGGGCTTTTTTGAATTCAATCGTAAATTAAAAAACTGCTGAAGAAACGGCTTTGAGATTAATATTTGTTACAGTTCTACATTTATTGTCTCATTAAAATATTGGATTTTCTATTTTCCTTGCGCTTATTACACACCAGACATAAATGTTCTGGCCATAGTGGGGGTTTTTCAAAGTAGCTGTTACAAAGAAAAATTAGTTTTTTCATGGTTCAAATGCCGCATCATTTTAAACATATATGAACTACTCTACTACGACTAGTATGTACTGTGCATGTATGCTATGCGATGTGAGTCACGTATGTTTTGGGCGACACCAAGATTACATACGACTTCAATATCGAGGTGAGCAAGGAAGGACGCGCAACGAAGTGCCGGCTAATGCAGGGCGTTTCCTCCAGGGTGTATATGCCATATTTGCGGCAGCCTTATATTTTAATGTCCCAAAAATGCTTAAATATAATTTTGGGCACTTTTCTGTTAACCAGCGGGGCAGAAGATACATGAACTCTGCCAAAGAATATTTTGGTGTTATCAATTAAGTAACTTTGTGCACCACAACCCTTTCCACGGAACTAACTGAGAAAGGTAACTCATAGAAAAGCATTAAGTTTTGTAAGGTTTTTATGATAATGTGAAATGTTACACAACTGGTTTTAAGTATAAGAAGTGATAAACATGTAACACATTATTTCCACCCTTCCTCCATCACTGGCTCAATTTTTAGGCCTGACTTTAGAAAGATTGTACATTAACCTTTGTTAATACTTCAAATGGAGCAATTTATACTTTGATCTCTTTCTAGTTATGAAGAAGAAAGCGTTAAAACTCTGCAAACTGTGGCGTTTTGTAAATTGTGAAGAATTGTTCTCTCTGAAGGATATTATACAGTTTCGATGTCAGTTCTTGTATAAGTTGGTGATGTTATTGTAGGAAATTTTATGAGAAAGTAGAATTAATTTTTAGTGAAAGTAGTTAATCGTTGTCCTGCAACTTTAATTATGGTTTTTCAGCAAGTAGCTAAGAACCCATTTTGTATACGGATTGTTATAAAGGTTACAAATATGAAGGATTAGAAGTAATAGGTTTTAAGCATCTTACAGTGAATCATACCTAACAGCATGTGAAACTTAGTGAGGGGGTGCAAAGTAGCAGCAAAGAAGCAAGACAATGAATTAATAATAGTTATTTACTGGATTTTTGTAACCTTGTGATCTGTTTAAGAGTATATTTGATTGGTAAAGGGCATTTCTACATTTTCTCATCTTAGTAGTGATAATGATCTCAGAGTGACGTTCGCGTATTTGATAAGTACAAATTCGTTCATCAACAGAAAAAACAGTGGTTTATTTTTCGAAATATTCAAAAAAATCCTAGAAGAAAATATTTTGGGATATACCCTTGCAGTTTAGTTTCAATACAAACTATATATATTTATTTGAAAGAAAAAAAATTAATGTTCATTATTGGCCATGTGGTCTTTATATTTATCCCTTTTTGAAGTAATGTAATGCATCAGTTTCATCAATAAATATTAAAATATCATGTTTGAAAGTTCTGTAGACTACTCATTACTACATTCTGATTCAATGGTTCTAACAAATTATTCATTATGCAGCCACACAGGCTTCAGAAGACAGGAAGCAGTCGACAAAGGAAATTTGCTTATGCTGTGGGTACCCGGAAGTCCATGCGATGCCTTTCAAGATACTCCGGACTCTCTGCCGGCGCTACGCAAAATTCTTATTCCTACAAAATTCTTGCCGTTCAGCAGTTGCTGCCTGGAGATTTGGAAGGTCGTCAAGTTTATTGTCACTGGTTCAATGAAACTGCTAGGCCGGATATGGGGAAATACTGTCTCACTAGTGAGTACCATTTTGATGGAAGATTTCTCGAATAATTTCCCGAATCCTCAAGTATCACTTCCTTCTTCTTGAAGCGACAGCTCCCAGACTTCGGCGGAGGACAGCATTGCAGGGGTGCATGTGATCAGCATACTACATCCCTCCGGTCTCTATAATGCGACTTTCTAGATCAAAAGACGCTACCTCTCTTATCAGGTGGCTCCCCAATTGTCCTCACGATGTTGGTTGGACTCCATTACACACCTCTAAACTTAAAACTATTTCTAAGGTACCGAAGACTGAATCAGAAACTTAAATGAGATCAAAAGGCACAACCTCTATTATCAGGTAACTCCCCAGTTGTCCTCACGATACTGAGTGAACTCCGTTTCAGATCCCTAAACCTAAACAATTTCTAAGGTACCGCGGATTGAACCAGAAACTTAAAGGAGAGCAGCCAGCTTCGCTGACCACTAGAAATAGGAAACAGTCAGTTCTCGAGTATGGGTGGGTCGCCTTTGCACCATCTGAATGTTGGTATCTAGTGTAACACGTAATCACATTTTCATCACATTCTTACAACGTGACCGGTACGTAAAGACGGTGCAAGAATTTGTCAATACTTTAATAGCAGAGCAGTTGCAGAACTCCTCGTTTCAGTGACACAGTTCATTCAACCAGAAACTTAATGCTTTTCTTCAAAGAGGTTTTTCCAAGTAAAGAGGATAACTGGCTAGTACGATTTCAATAAAAGTCACAGTGTGAAATACTTTTTCATTGCTTACTGTAAAGTAAATTATTCCCCCTCCCAAAATGCATAAATGTTTAACACGCTGTATTTTTATTAGTCTTAGGTTCTTATAATGCATAAATACTATGAGAAGACATTCTTTATTATGTAGTCTCACATCTGGTTTAAAGTACTAAGAGGATTGTACGCATTTTGGGCAATTTTAATAAAACTACCAGGAAATATTTTATAGATGCTGTAAGTATAGGTACAGAATAAATAAAGTGATATGAGTAGATTATTTAAAAACAAAGCACAAAGTCCATAAGAACACATCTTATGTTTACCTTTTTTCACTTTGTCTGCTGTTAGTTTGTCTACAGTGTATTAGCTACGAACTTATGTTGCTAGGGTCATTTCATTGTTGATATTCAAAGTACGTTGGTTCCCAATAGATTCGTGGTACACCACGTGTACTTATGTGTCAATTAGTGATGCAGTGTGCACACGCGTGCATTCCTGCATAAAGCGGTCATTTAAAACACCACTGTAGTACACAGGCACAGCTGCAGATTAAAATGGCTGTTATCAATCCAATAAGACCCATAGGGAACTATCAAATATAGGATGACCTTTGTTTTGTTTTAAACTGTATTATCAACCACAGGTGTCGACTTCTATGAGGTTTGAATATACATGCAACATCAACCTAAGCCTTAAATTCGTAAAGGTTCAATCTAATATAAGTAAAAATAAAATATCTACTAGTAGTATGCAGTAATAAATTAAATAAAACAACAACTTTATTATGTGTATTAAATATATATATGTATTTTTTCAGTAACTCTACTATTAGATTTTGCTTTAAAATTTTAAAAATGAAAACATGCAAATCAACAAAAAATGTTTAAGAATGACTTATTAACGAACGTCTGGCGCTGCAACTCAACTCTGGTGATGAACTCTGGCTGTAACATTGCGTTCCAAAGAGCTGGTTATCTTTCGATGGCTAAAGCATTAACACTGCTCTGTCCCTCTGATGATCTTAAGTGGTTCTTCAGCCTTCTAAGACTCAAGAATGATCCCTTAGCTGTATAAGTTGACATCGGAATAGTTAAAACATGACATACACATTTGGTTCATTCCGGAAGAATTTCGGACGCACAGGTATCTTTTTTCATTAACCTAGGGAGTTCTTATTCGCCTTTAATTCCACAATGTCCATCATCTCGTATTTCGATGCAATGTCAATCTGTCAGGATCAATATCGTCTTTAAAAAAGTTCAATGTCTGTAACATCATTACTTATATTTGTGATGAACTGTTTAAATTTAACTAATAGAATGTACACATTAAATAAAACACATATTGTTAAAAAAAGCATTAGTGGTGGCAAAACTGAGGAACACTTCCAAAAGTGAATCTTTTTAGAGTACATCTTTGGGGTGGAAGCTGTGATTCCGTGGCAGCTGTGAAGCTGCAATTTTAACGAAGGGAGAAACTTTATGAGTCACTTGGTATGCCGACGTAAGCACGGAAACCTGTGAATGAAATTACTCTTGCCAGGTCGGTATTTTACTTTCAATATGAACTTTCCGAAACCAAAAATATTAACTATATGTAGATATTATAATTACCGTTTGGAAATATTGGGGGACTCAACCCCCTCTGCGATAACCCGGCCCCCAGGTGTCAGTGCCTATGCTGTCATTAGCTAATTTATTTCCAACATAAATAAACATGTACTGTACATCTGCGGGATAATTATTATATAGACATAGCTTGTGATTTAGCACCTAGAGTTCTTAACTACCTTTATATTTCAAGTGAGATCTGATAAGCGAATATCGTTAAGTACGACATAACGTGAAGAATTTCATGTACCTTGGGCCAAATTTCTCGATGGGCGAAACTCTCTGTATAAGAAACAGAATTCCAGATGTGCCGGTAGGGCTATTAGAGACAGTATATGGAGTTGGAAACGAACAGAGAAACTGGTACAGCAAATGGTGGAATCTTTGGGGAATTTGGTGCCTATGGCGAGGATATAGAATGCAGAATCCGAGTAGTGATGTACTGGCTAAGAATTGTTCACGGAGATGGGACACTAATCAGGGCAATCTGATACAGGAACAGTTGGGAATGGGGGGAAATAAGACCTGGGTTTCAAAATTAAGGAGTCTGAAAAATATAGGAATGGTAACATTTGGATTGCAGAGCGAGGAAACAGGAGGGAGGTTTACAGGGAAATTAAGAAATGCTTGAGAGACAATAACATAAGCTGACTCTTTAGGAGTGTGCAGAAAAAGTTTCGCTAGAGATACAATGGGAGCTGAAAATTGGATGGGGGATGGAGCATTACATGCAAATAGGGGCATACTTTGCGATCAGGGGCTTGCAGGGTTTAGGGTAGGCGCGTGACGGATGGACTAAGAGACAGAAAGAGTACGAGAATCTGCCCTATGTGTGCGGAGAAATAATCTTGAGAACATATTCTGGCGTACTGCAAGGGAACGGAAAAATGGAGAAAGTGACATCTACTGGTACCGTTTGCTAACAAGGGGAGAGGGCTGTGGCAATGCTAGAGATAGGAAGGAGGAAGAGGGAGTAAGTAAATTGTTAAATAAAGTGAGACAGCTCAGATTGTAAGAAACAGACAACCGGGAAGGGAGGTAGGGGAACGTGAGTCACAATATTTTTAGGATTATTTGTACATATATGTGTGTGGGAGTATTAATTATTTACTTTTGCGCGTTCTCTTTTGTCTATTTTATTTGTATACTTAGATTTTTTATTCTATATATTTTAATTTATTTATTTAATTATTTATGTACTGTTTGTCTCTTAAGAGTTAAATATTGATTTGTGTAATTGCATGTATTTCCTAATGTATGGGGAAAGCATGTACGTATAATAATAATAATAATAATAATAATAATAATAATAATAATAATAATAATAATGAACACAAGTCTTTTCCTGAAAGAAGATAAAATCCTTATTTCTCGCCTGTAGAGAGAAAATTAGTGGACGGAAGTAAAACAGTCAAGAAACCAGAACGGCCTTCATTATAAAAATTTCCGCTTTAAAAATCAGCAAAGACCAACGTTAGAAATGCCCCATATTTCGCGTGTTTTTGAAGGGTAAGCGATACCAATGACATATTACAACGCTTAAAACTACAATCGCTTCTAAAAACATACAAAACACAGACAGAAAATAAAAACCAAAACAAAAAACTAATGCATAGCAGGAAAAACAATGAACAGAAGTAGAGACTAAACCGGGCAGAGGGGGATGTTTTAAACTGACAGATGCACACGCAGGGGAAAAAAATGACAGTTTTAGAAGCCTACGGCAGCAAAACTTTTAACAAATTCTTTGCCTCATACCACTGCTTTCTAAAATCCGATACCCAGGGCGTTAGACTGGTAATTCATAATGTGACGTAATTGCTGAATATTGCTGAAAAATGTTGAAAAATATTTGAACTAGTTTTGAGGTTCTTTTAATGAATAATGAATATTTGCAACATAGTAAATATATTGATACTAAATATATATTTTTTCTTTAATATTTACTTAATTTCTGTTCAAGAAAAACGCAAAGCTGATAAGTTGACAGTAGCCGATCTATGACACAGGAATTTATTTGCTTAACTGAATGACATATTTCTAATTCAAGAATTAAAAAAAAAAAAAAAAAAAAAAAAAAAAAAAAAAAAAAAAAAAAAACCTACGAAAACGTTTTAGACTGCAATGAAAAAAAAATAACGTTTATTAAAATTATTACAAAACAGCATAACTTCAAGGAAGTGCTTATTTATTTCTTTGCTTAATGAAAAAAATTAAAATGATGATGATTTGCGGCATTTATTGCTTAAAATTTGTACTGTTATAGTGCATAAAAGGCCTACTTTGACGTTTTGTGCATAAAATATATATATTTGTGTATGAAAGTGTAAACGCAACCAAATAATACACAAACATACACTCATATATATTTCATAACGTTTATCTAGGAGTAACTTAATTTAGTCTGTATGAAAAGGAGGAGAATTTAAGCGATACAAAACTTTTTCATATTTAAATGCAGTGAGAGACATTTTGATAGAAAAAAAATTTGACACTATGCTCTTAACCTTCTGCATGTGTCCAAGATTTTTTTGGAATAGTGTTTAACGTGCATTTTAACTACTGAGGCATCACAGGCAGTGGGCACTGATGATACATGTGATGAAATGATAAACTGGGAAAGGATTTTTTTTGTAAGGAAGGAAGCGTTTCAGGCGTAAGTTTTAGAGTACGTCCCCGGCATTTGCCATTTATGAGGACTAGAAAAAAAAGAATTCAAGCACAGAGGACGATTCTGGTGGAAATCGAACCCCAGAGATCTCACTCATGAGTCCACGCCTTAACGATATCAGGCCACCTTGGCAATTGTGGAAAGACGTTTATCAAACTCATACCGAATTTTTGGTGGAAATTTTGGAAAAGATGATTTTGATTTATTTTGAGGCAAAGTACGGAAAATAAGGATTAACGTTAAACAATGCGATAATTATTTTATCCTAGTTTCTAAACCAGGTCATATTCTCATTTAAATAATTTATTTTGTAATTTACTTGAAAAATGAAACAAAATTCTTCATGCAGTGAGATGTGATTTTTTTACGATGGAAATACTATTTTCATAATAACATTTTCTAATTGCCTTTTAAGGTACAAATGTAAATAATTTTTCAAATTATATATTCATTGTATTACTTCAGACAGTTAACTTTTAAAACCTGCAACAAGTGTTTATAATTGAAAATATTACATTAATAAAATAAAATTATACATGTGAAATGAAGTGGCTGTAAAAGAAACAAAAGTCTAATGACTAGTTTGTTTATATTGCATATTTTCTACTTTTTGAGCTCATTTTAGGCACCAAAACGATGGTTATTGCCTAAAAGTCTGCTGTATAATTATTATATACTAAATTAAAACGATTATTAGGTAAAAGCTTGCAAAATATTCATTTATAAAAATATTTCACATACCAGCTACATAAAGGCTTTGGAGGGAGGGGGTGGGAATGCTGCAACAGAGGTGCTTCTAATTAGGGAATAATAATTAAAATGTTTTTATTTCAGGGAGTATAATAAAAAATATATATTTTCCACCATATAGCTAATGCATTCCTTGTTTCAGAATTTGTCCATATTATTTAATAAAATATCTGAAAATTGCCGTAACGCATTGTGATTGATTTTATAATTTTCAAATTGTAAATGCTGAAGTTAGACCTTAGGTTCGATACTAAAAACGGGAATAATAACAATAATATTTATAATTAAATATAATATATTTATAATATAACATATTATTTAAAATATCGTTTTTATCATAATGAGTAAATTACATGATGTAAGTAACTCTGCTTCAGAAACATATTTGCTCTTCAAAAAGTCGAGTTTTGTGCCAACTGTTTTGAATACAGCATTTTTGTTCTCATTTAATATAAATAAACGATATACTTTGCTTCACCGAGTAAGAAGAAAGTTTTATCTTACCTTTTTCTTCTCCCTCTCAAAGCTAGTATTCCTGCTCCCGCCGCTTCTATCGAGTAATATTCCAGTTTTACATAACCCCACTTTTGAGATGCCCTTGAAAGCACCTTCACCTTTCTGAAAGCGGAAGATGTATTTTCCGATCCGTAGTGGCTATCTCTCTTTACGGAATTTTAACGCGACACAAGAACATAACCTCACTTAACACCTACGCACCTCAGAGTGGAGTAGTCCGTAACACTGCAGAAGCACCGCACTACTGCTGAGACGGCGAACGGGTGGGCAAGTCCTTGTAGATCACCCGACCGGAAGTTCCCGCGTCACGCCTTGCAACTTTCCGCCGGTAGTGAGAATTGAACCTTTGATCCCTTCTCAATGTATGCAGAATGTCTTGTCACATATCCTTTCTTGTTAGTATACGTTGTATATTCTCCTTGATCTATATCTTTCTAAAGCCAACCTGAAACTCATTTTAAACGATAGCAAAGAAAGAAGAAAGGGATTGGACATTGCTTCCTGGTTTTGATAAGGAGAATCCTCATTGTTTTGTCATTTCGCCAAACGATATCTTTATCTTTGCTAGGTCCCTGAATTTAGGAAACGTCACATGTTTCACATAATACGTTAATTTGCAGATTTTCTCGTTTCATTACAATCTTTATATTCAGCAAATTTATTTTCAGGACATTTCCAGTAAACCCAATAAACAGATAGGATGAAAGAAAGTGTAGTATTCATAAGCCTTACAAAGGTAGCTGGAAATCAAATTTCAAGTACTTGTCTCTCCAATAAGAGCAACAGTTAGAAAGATTTAGTTTTTCAGAATCATCTAACGGAAATATTTTCTCATCTCTGGTGGGAGCTATTAATTAATATCTAAACTCCTCCTGAGCCAATAGAAATGAATTATCGATTTTATGCACTTCATCTCCTACTAAATTTACTTACAGAAAACCTATAATTTTAAAACTATTTTAATGTTTTAGGAAACCTCCGACATACTGTACCCTCAAGTTAACTAGGCTACCTTCGGGATCTCACAGTTCGTCTCAAATTAGAAATAGTTTGATCTCTGCTTCTCTGTCTTAGAATAGAGTTCTTAGATACACCTACATGTAAATAACTAAAATTTTATCAGCAAAGATATATTTTAAATTTTATTTTAAAAGAGTTTTCATTAATATTAAAAGTGAACTTATCATTGCTTATGCAGAAATAATATGTTTTGTTTTTTTATTCAACTGTTCTACAATTAGTAAATAGAGTTATTAAAAAGAACTTTCCAAATGTGAGTAATGCAAAATTTACTGTTCCGTTATTTCGGCATCCACTGGTAACGAGTTTGTTAAATGTATTCCCAAGTATTTGGGTTCATTTAATTTTTTAATGGTGTTTAACGCCCATTTTTACTACTGAGGCATCACAGGCGGCGAACCTGATGATATGTGAAATAAATGATATATTGGGAAAGGATTTTTAAGGAAGGAAGGGTTCCAGGCCTAAAATCATGGAGAATTGGATATTATGTTACGATAATATTAAGGAAAAATTGTGTTTTACTGAAAAAATTTAATTAATTAATATTAGCCGCCAAATAAACCAGAAGAATTTTATAGTACCAACCAGATCTAAAATGTATGCAAACATTCGAGTTTCTGAAATACCCGCATTATTTTTACTGTTAATTCAATTAATGAATCTGTCATAGCGTCATAAGATTTTCCCTGTATTAATGAAAATTAACCGCTTTTCTTGGCTATTTTTTGTTCTAATTCTCCTTTGCTAACAATAACAAAAGACAAACGAAATAATTAATCTTCATTGATACTTGACGCCATGAGCATAACAAAAGAACGTACGAACTTAAGGGTAATTCATTAGAAAATAGACATTAATATTACTTTTATATCCTTAATATTATTTTATAATTCTAGTTTACCAAAATAGTATAAAATGTCATTTATAATAATGTTATACAATTATTGTATTCTTAAAAATTACAAACTCGCTTCGTTCGTTTTTTAAATATTTACTCGTGCAATAAAGTGTAACTTAAACTAATTAACGTATTTTATTCCACTATATTGTTCTTCTTGGTTCTTTTGACCACACTATAAGCGAAATAATTGAAACTATTTTACGATTCAATTAAATTTTCTTTCAAGGATAACATTTAAAAGAATGTTTATAATTTTTTCGTTATATAAGTACACATCTCTACCGGCATACGTCCTGTCAAAACTTAATATCTAATTTTGTTTATAGATTATAGTGTATAGATTACGTTTATAGATTTATGTCCCTTTGAAATGATGTAGGCTAATTAAAGTAGCGCCCTTCATATTTACGCAACTCAGCAACTGTTTTGCTCTATTGCTTTCAGGCAACTTAAAGAGAGCAAGTGTAGTGATGCATTACAGTGTTTGCTACAGAGTTTTACACAGCACTCACTCACTTCGAGGTCTCTTGGGATCGTTTAGCTAGAGCTACCTTTGCTGGCAAATTCCTGTTTACTACAATAAGGGAGATCGCAGCAAACTGGCAAACTCATATCTGTGTTTGAGGGCATTTTATTTCTTTATCGCTGGAGGTGCCTAATTATGGGATAAAGAGAGTAATATTCCTTGCAGTTGTGCTAAAATACGAATGTAGTATTTCTGAAGTGATGGTAGCACTGTTTAATATCAATTCCTCAATATGTTTTTCTCCGCTGGCGGACCGGGTTAGATCACAACTACACACACCGATAGTCAAGGACGCGTATTAAGGTCGATTAGCATGTGTTTAGTTTTAGAACAGTGAGTAGCTACTACGTTTATTTCTCTCTTTCCGTTGGTTCAAATAATTAATACAATAGAACGCATTTTCATTTGCTGCAACTTTTTAAGGAATATATCACTGCTCAAAGCCATGTAGAATTTCAAGAGTGTTTTCCGGGGATTCATTTACTTGATTGATCTAAGTTAGTACAATAGTACTTAAATTCAAAACAACAGAATTAGTGTAGGACAAGAAAATAAGACGCAGGAGCCATGTGTTAACAGAAAAAAAAAGAATGTGATCGCTACTGGATTAGAACAATCACCACAAAAAGCTCTTACAAAGGGGGGTTAGCCGTACATCAATATATTTTACTACTAAATTGTTAGCATTTAATTCCTACATATACACACCTTACAGCTCACCTAATTGGGAAGGATACTTTTTTATTTCTGTGAAAAAGTACATTTCCAATCGCGCGGGGAGGGGGGCTGGGTGTGGTCAGCTTCACTATAAACTCCCGGCTTCCAGTCTGGTCCGCATGCGGAGAAAAGAAATTAAAGGTCCGATATTATACAAGGGTTCGGACATAAATCATGGTACTATTTCATTTTTTAGAGAATGTGGGATCAGTACCAAAATTTGAAACATACATGAAAAGACAGGGCATAGAAGGTGTGAAGGAAGGAAGCTAAGGTTCATAAACTATAAGGAACTACAAAAAAACCTGCTACCCATCCACGTGTGTGCTTTAGGGAGTGCATGTGACACCCACCTTGATCTAACTTTCTGCAGCTCTTCTGCAGATTATTTCTTAATTACAGTAATTCAAGCAGCTTTTGCCAACTTCCACGAGGTGGACAATTACAGTACAAGATACGCACACTCACTCCCCTGGTAAACTTCTATTTTGATATAGGAAGGATGGACTCACAACTTACGAGAGTAAGTTCATAAGTTTCCGGCCTAACCATTTTCCAGGTATGATAAAGACTAAAACTTCAATATAGTTTACCCTTTATTGCAATACACATCTCACCCTCTCACATCTTTGAATTAGAAGTCTTGTCTGCAAAATGGACATAAATAGCATCCATCACCTCTTCGTCACACTTAAATTTCATTCCTTGAAGGTCCTTCTTGAGTTTTGTGAAGAGTAAGTAGTCACTGGGAGCTAGAACTGGGCTGTAGGGTGGATGGTCGATTTCCTTGAAGCCACCTTTCTTCCAGCTTCCTTTGCAACAAAAGCTGTGTGCACAAGCGCGTTGTCGTGAAGAAGGCGCACACCACCACTCAGCTTTCCTTGCCTTTTATCTTTGATAGAAGCATATAATCTGTGCAATAGGCCAGCATAGTATTCCCCATTTACTGCGATGTTCCTCTCCGTAAAGTCAATGAAGAGTATTCCCTCACAGTCCCAAAAGATTATGGCCATGATCTTCTTGCTTGGCTGAATGACATTGGCCTTTAGAGGCGATGCTTCGCCAGGTTTGCGCCTGCTACTCCTAATTAAAGGTAGACAAATTATATAAGGATTAAAAAATTAATAAATTTATCATTCTATCATACTAGAGGACCATGGTTTCATCTCCTGTAACAATGGTTTGCAGAAATTCTCTCTCGTTACCACGGCAGAACTCCAAAAACGCCTGACAACAATTGCTGCCTTTGAACTGAGGAAAGAAGTCTAGGCACCCATCTTGCACTAACCTTATTCGTATTTAAATTTTCATGAATAATTCGAAGAACTGTTGTTTTAGAAATGTCCAACCTTGCTGTTATTTCTGTATCTTTGAGCCGCCGGTCTTCCATAATTTCTCCTCACACAAGAATGATGCTTTCAGGTGTGAGCACCTCCAAGGGCCGACCTGTACCCTCTTCGTCTTCAATGCTTTCTCGACCCATTCGAATAGATTAGGCCCATTCTTTTATGGTAGAATAGGAGGGGGATGCTTCCCCGTATACACCTCCCAATCGCTGTTCAATTTCATTTGGAGTAAGTCCTTTTGTGAAAACTTAATAACAGCTCGATATTTCATTTTGAACATGTAAAAATCTTCTACACATAATCTTCTTAATGCAAGTATCTGAACAACTGAGCAAAGCAGAGCGAAAGTTACAGCTACAAGTATTTGCTTGACCGATAAGATACGAATCCAGATAAGGCTTTTTTGAAGGAGATACTCCTTATCGGCAAGGCCGTAAACTTACGGACCTACCCTCGTAACTATCATTACACAACACTGACACGTCAACATACTATGGATGCTAGTTCTCTGGTGACATAAATCATACTGTGCTGCCATCATTTGGCTACAGAGAGAGAGAGAGAATATTTGCTGTAGCTTTTTCTCAACCCTCGTATATATGTTGAAGAATTAATTAAGCACGTTTGGTGTAAGATAACGTTAATAGAACTTGCTTTCTTCTAGTTCTTCATCTCCCACTCTTCTACTATCCACCCTTATTTCATTTACAGTATGGTGAGCCAGCAACTAAACCGTGAAGTGTAATTTCTAGAAAAAGTACTTAATTTATTTATTTAAGAGAATAAAAAGACTCTCATTTGCCATTGTTTGCTTCCGACATTTTTACAGTATTCTATATAAAGTATTTGATATACTAAATATTAATAGCAACTAACTAACTGATTATTACTTTATAAGTATTGTCATGACCCCTGCTTGGCTATAATAGCATTTATGTATAACTATGCAACAAACCGGGGTCATGTCTAGGGACAGAGCTACAACGCTAATCTAATTAATTCCCACCCATCATTACATAAAACGGGAAAAACATCAGGCTTAGGTATTCACTGAAAACACAAACAATATGCAGGTTATAAAATGGATTGTATTTATAACCAATAAGGGTTACTTTCATGATGGATTCCGAGAAGGGACGATGGCACAAACTCTCACCTCGTCCTTTCCTTCTCGACTCTCCACTTTAGGCGCACGCTTCTCCTTCATTTTGCGCATGCGCTGACTAATTTTGCTTACGTACACGTGCTCTTTTCCCAACCGTCATTCCTGCTTCTTAACCAACTTACAATGCATCTCCCCCCCCATTGTCTTGTATGTTTAATGCTGTTTACCCATTTACAGCTCCTAGAGATTCGAAGATGACTGAATTTGATTTCCAAGGATTTAAATGTGCTAATACACCGTATTTTAAGCCTTCAGTTACGAGGTTGCTTATTTTTTTAATGGTGTTTAACAACGGTCTTTCCTACTGAGACACCATAGGCGGTGGAAACTGGTGATTTTTTTTATTTGATTTATTTATGGACGTTCTTTAACATCTCAGGTCATCAGCGTTCCATTCAATCAGGGCGTGAAAAGGCCGACAAATTTTGCTCAGAGGCCTCTTCTTTCAGGTTTGAGGTTCTTTTTCGTGCCGTAAATGTACGACATGGGACCCACGGCTTTACTTCCCTTCCGAAGGAAGCCATACTTAGAACTTTACGCCCAAAAAAATCCATCGGTCCTGGCCGGGTTCGAACCCCCGACCTTGGGTTTAAGTATGGTTACCACTACACCATGGGAACGACAACACACTGGTGATACATGAGATGAAATGATATATTGGGAAAGGATGTATTTTAAGGAAGGAAGCGTTCCAGGAAAGTTTAGGATAACTCCCCGGCATTTGCCATTTAGAGGATTGAGGAAAACCTGGGAAAAAAACCTCATTCAGGGAGGACGGTCCTGGCGCGATTCGAACCCTAGACCTCCCGTTCACGAGTCGACGCCTTAACGACCTCAGCCACTTGCTTATGCATATTGAAATTTGATTTTGCGATTCAACTAATCAGTCTTGTCAATATTTTCAGAATGTTTTTGTGTTAATAATCTATTTCATTATGTGCAGTTTTAAGTTGAATTATTGCGTCTTTATTAAAGGCTTAGTAGAAACTGTAAATAGTCTGTTTCAAGAGTTATCAGGGAAAATCAGCTAAAGTGATTAATTTACTTGGTACTGCCGAAATCATCTTGAACATGTTGTGCATTAACCTTCAGCTTTCATTTTTAATTTTCTTTTGTAAGTTAAATAAAAATGCACCGGGTCAGTTAGCCCAGGCGGTAACATTTAGAGTTCGTAATCAGGAGATCCCAGGGGCAAATTCTGCGGTCGACTAACTTGATTGACATTTTCCGTGGTTTTCCGTTGTCCATTTTCAGATAAGGCAAATGTGGGGTCATTATTTTTCTACCTTAGATTTACCTTCCATTTCTTCATTTAATTTCATTTCATATCTATTCCTGGGCCACGTCTTTCTCTGTTTGTGATGTCTTCGACACGGCCCTGACATTTGACTGATTCAGCATGGTACTGACAAGAGAATTGACTTGTAAGTCCTAATACCGGATGGGATAAACAATCGAAGAAGAAGAAGAAACAAAATGCTAAAAATTTCTAGTGAAAATGGAAAAATAATAAAATGAACATAATTTTGAAGAGGAAGTGTTCAAGAGCTTCAGAACAAGAAAGGTCGTAAAGTCGAATTGTTACTGGGCCAAAAAAACAAAACAAAACAAAACAAAGCAAAAACAAACCTCCGTGGACGTACCAGCTTAAAATCCTGATCATCATTAGAGCAAGGGATTCGAGAAATCGCAAGGGGGAAAATTAGGAGACCCTTGCATAATGTTTTAATAATAACAGCAATACAGAGATATCGTTATAGAAATTATAGATATGTCACTAAAGATGAAAGAATTCTTGTTATCTATCATACGCCATTCTTCTGTTACATTCTCTACTTTGTTTTCCTCCAGTTTTGTTTAAACCGTGAAAGTGTGAGAAAGTGGAAGAGGACGTAATTAAATTCCTCTCACTGACCAAGATCTGCTTTGCGCTGACAATAAGACAATTTATAGCCTTTCAGGTTTGCACATGGCTCTCTGTTGGTCATTCCGGAAATAGAACCAAGCCAAGTCATGTGTGAAAATTTCGGCTTATGGACAAAGTCGGAGGAAACATTTCTTTGTCTTTCATTGCAGAAGAGAGGAACATTTGTTTTTGTTTCTCAGATCCGTGGTCACCCGTTAGTTACAAATCATTATGTGTGTAATGTTTTGAGTTCTAGCAATTTTCTTGCCACTAGAGCCCCAATTTTATCTAATATCAAACGGAGAAATATGTAGCCAAAATTGCTCAAGGTGATCGACCTGAAAAAAGAAAAGCATTCTATACTTCTTTACCAATTCACTTTATTATACCATATATTAATGTAATTTAATTACAAAAAAGCGAACAAACATTTTCTGAGAAAAAAAATTGTAATTTTTATAACATCTTAATGGTTTTCTTTCTTTCTTTTTTTTTGCAATTTAAAATAAAAGAAGCAATATTCTACACAGGGAAAACACTTTTTTCTATTAGCATTTAAAATGTTCTTGTGGCTACTTTTATTTATATTTTTTCAAAAGCTCCTGCTGAAAATTTCAAGTTGAATGGTGGAATTTAGGCCCGCTAGAAAAAATAATGTTGGGAAAAATGACTTTTTAAAGAGGATTCCTAAACAGCCCCTGTGCAAGTGTTTAAAATAAAAGTAGAGCAAAATAGCTTTGCTATATGAATCTAAACGAAATTAAGTTGATTAATATGCAAAATAATAATAATAATAATAATAATAATGATGATGATGATGATGATGATGATGATGATGATAGAAAAGATTTTTTTGGATATTTTTCACGTTTTAATAGATTGGTGCCCTTAAATATGCAGATATATATGTAATGAAATATAAAGATATCATAGGCAATATTAAGTATTTAATTTCTTTAAAAGTTTAAACATGTAAGAAAATATTCTCCTTTTAAATTTTAAGTTACAGCTAGTCAGAATGAGAAATTCGTACCTATAGTAATAAAGAAATATCTAATAAAAACAATTCATTCTAGGATCATCGGAATAAATGCATAAGTACTGAAAAACAATTATCTCCCATTTAAGCCTTTGAGTTACATTTTATCTTACATGCTGACTTTATGCACAGAAAAAGATAAAGTCACCGGTACATGTCTATATAGAAAAATCGTTTAGTAATAATATTCTGTGGGTTCTATAGCAAGGAGATTTAAGCATTCGGGACTCTTGTCAGCACATGTTTCATTTTAGTGAAATCTACATCATCCACTTGACCACCGCCTTGGTTAGCGTTGCGGGGACCTACTAAGGAATTTTTATAAGGGAGATCTGGAACGGGGTCCACTCAACTTCGTGAGGACAATTGGTAAACTGCCCAATGGAGAGATATCGTTCACGAAAGTCGCCTAATAAGAGACCGGCGGGGTGTCAGCATTTTTTTTTTTAAAGGATTTTACATTTAGGAAGGCACCTAGAGTCTTAACTTAACTACCAGGTTCTCCCTGGTGGATAGGTCACGTCTAACGTAGACCTACTCAATTTAAGAGGTGTCACCCCAGCATTACCGCTACGGGTGACTGAGGTCGCTAAGGCGCGGACTTGTGAGTGGGTGGTCGGGGTTCGAATTCCGCCAGGATCGTCCTCCCTGACTGAGGTTTTTCCCAGGTTTTCCTCAGTCCTGAAAACTGGTAAATGCCGGGGAGATACCCTAAACTTAGACCTGGAACGCTTCCTTAAAAAAATTAAAATCTTTCCCAATTTATCATTTCATCTCATGTATCACCAGTGTCCACCGCCTGAGGTGCCTCTGTAGTAAAACGGGTGTTAAACACTATTAAAAAAACCAGCATTAAGGTAGCCACCGTCCACCCAATGACAACAGTGATTCAGGTAAACCTGCCCCAAAGGCACACGCCAGAGGCACTCTCTTGGGACACACTGCCGCCGCAGGTACTCATTTTCCGGCGAGTTACGGGACCACTACCGCACTGCTGACCCATTCGGACACCCCGCAGGGAGGGGCTCGAATAGTTCCGGCCCGGTTGCTTCTTGTAACGTCTGAAGTACCACGGGCACTCAGAGTCCGCACCGGGAGCATCTTTAGAGCAACGGCAGTAGTCGCGCCCCGGAAAGGTGTCGTTCTTCGATCACGAAAGTCGCGTGATAGGAGGAGACCGGCGGGGTTCGGGCATGCTGACTGCAAGCCTTCCTGCAATACTGCACGCTATCAATGAAGTTATAAGACGGGGGTAGAGGATGCAGAGGTCGCTGCGGCAGGCCAAGGCTATAGCGCCAAATAAGAAGAAGAGAAGACATCACTCACTTCCTCTGCTACCAAATACTAATCTTCTGAGCTGCATCTTTCATTATTCCTAAGACTTCTTGAAAAGATGTACTTAAAGTCTCCAGTCCCTTGATGCTGTCGATTTAATGTGATGTACAAAACTGATTTGAGTAATTAGATCTGCTGAATGCCATTTATGTCTGTGCCACTCGCTGCAATGCATGTCAAGCAAGAAATATGCAGTAAGTTGAGATATATGTGTATAATAATTGGATGTTCTTCTCTAAATGTCATCTGGCTGTAATATCTTAAATCCATCCTAAATATACAGAGTAAATTAAGTAAAACTTGCACCGCAAATGTTTCTGAAACGGGAGTTACTATTGATGTGCTGCTTTCACAGAATTGAAGTTTAGATGAGGGCTCATAATTGCAGCATATTAAGAATTATAAGGATGTGTATTCATTGAAAAAAGTTACATTTTTTCAGATGGAAAAATGTCTATTGATACCAAGAAAATAAAACTAGAGGCAAATAGAATGTCAATTATGTTTTTTTACAGCATTCTAATGCAAATAATTTACGAGCTATAGCAATATGAACATTTTAAATATTTACAGCTGTCTTCCTCATCTAACTGCTTAGACTAGGATTTTCGTATGATTTACTTTTCTTATTTTAGTGCCTGTATTATTATTTTTTCTTTCTGAATTCCCGAGAAAACAGATTTAACATTTTGTATTGATGTGTTTTACTGTACCATGTATCAGCACTCTTAAGAAATAAAACATTGAATAAACAAATTCTGTGAATTCTGAAGAAGAAAGAAGTAGCCAATCTTCACAGATTGTGTTCAAAATGATGACCACCAGCTACAATACAACCTTCCAGTCTGTCATGTAAAAATTGCTGCACATGTTGTAGCATGTCAGCAGCCGTCTCAGAACAGTCAGCTGTAATACTTCGTTAGACGGCGTATCCTTTTAGCTTTCCCCACAGAGATTTATGTAAAGGGGTAAATCTGGTGAGCAGGCAGGTCAAAGTACAGCTCCCTTTTGTCCAATCCAACGATTTTGAAACAATTGGTGAAGACAAGCGTAGCACGTCTATTGAGATATCCTTCAGCGTATTCATTACAAGAAAGAACAAATCCTTTCTACATTCTCCATGTCGACTTTTTCAGCATAAGTAAATACCATCTTCTAGCAAGTCCTACTTCAAGAACTATCGTAAAGTACTGGCAAGGAAGTTCCAATACAATCAGTGCAAAGGAAACAAATGTAAACAAACACACAAACATTTTAGTCTAATAACTGAGCAGTTAAATTGAAAAGCAACAGTAGGTATTTAAATCGTCATATTACTATAGCTTGTGAACTGCTTGCACTTGAAAAAACAAACAAACAAACAAACAAACAAACAAAAAAAAACAAAAAACAAAAAAACAAAAAAAAATAGTATTGACATTCTAATTTCCTCTAGTGTTACTTTCTTGATACCAAAGTAAATGTTTTCAAGAATTACACATTCTAATAATTATTAACATCTGTGCATTTTATGAGCCCTGCCTAAACCTCAATTCTGTGAAAGCAGTATATCAATACCTTCCATTTCAGAAATATTTGCAACGCTAGTATTAGATGATTCTCCCGGTATAGTGCGACTGGTGAACTCTTTGTTCCCTTCAAAGATTTGCAGTAAATCATATAACGTTAGATGCACCTCCGAATCCAACTTGTCCACAATTAGATAGGCGATGAAACACTTAACATTTCATCTGCCATTTCATCAACAGGGTCGATCCATACTTGCCTCGTAAACTTAAGATCGCGGGTTCAATCCTGGTCGATGAATTTTATCGGGCGTAAAAATCCTGAGTGAAGTAAAACCGTGGGTCCGTGTCGTACATTTATGGCATGTAAAAGAACCTCAAGTCTGAAAGAAGAGGCCTCTGAGCAAAATTTGTAGGTCGTTTCATGCCCTGAATTGAATGGGACGCTGGTGACCTGAGATATTAAAGGGCTTCCTATTAAATATGATATATATATATATATATATATATATATATATATATATATAATCATCTGCACGGATCCATGTATGGGAATCATCTGCATCGTTGTGACTCTTTCTAAGTTGTCGCCCTAACGACAATCCAAGTAATTTTTCCTCGCTCTTAGTTGATTCATCCGTAACATTGCAGTTGCTGTAAGAAATATTTAAACTTAGCTGTGTGAAGTTTGTGCAAGCATATGTTTGCTGATGTAGGCTGTCTGTGCAACTGTATATTAATGCCACGTTCATCGTATACCTAGCCGGTTTCTTAAGAGGCAGCAAAATGTTGATATATGACCCAACAACAACACTGGTATACTTAAGCACTTGTAGGTTTGTCTGCTGTTAATCCTAGGCTGTTATTGGCTGAAGCTAAACTATAAATGCGGTAAGACAGAATTTCTAGCAATGAACAGTTGATCTCAAATACTCTGGCTGCCATTTAACACCACTCCATGTGGAATGTATTTACCACGCTGCTGTTGTCTGAAGCCAAAACATTATTGGTGCGGTCAGACAGAGAATCTCTATCGCTATATTATCAAAGGCTCTGAGAAAAACCTGACGATTAATTACGTGCCATTTTTTGGGTACACGATATATGCGGCAATTTTTATACTTATATTTTATAATATACAGATTATTTAGTAAATATTCTTCACGTTGGGACTTTATCGCACACAAGATACTTTTGTCACAACTTTGGAAGAACGCTGTTTTACCATCTGCTGTGAAAGCACTTTCATCTTGGACGATAATGAAGATGCATCTGGTGTCACGGTTAACAAATGTGATACTTTTTGAGAACAAGAAAGGAAAATGTGTGAAACGAGTCATTGGTAGCGACAAGGAACGCCTGTATTTTACTTTGAATGAAACAAGTCACGCAACAAGTAAATATAAACTATGTAATGTGGTGTAAAATATTATACAAAATATTAAAAGTATATAAAATAAATTTATGGAAAACATTCGTCAAATCTTATGTTTTATTCGTGCTAAAATATGTAGCATTAAAATATGTAATTACACAAATGCCGGATCTACTCATCACCCACATAGAGGACAAACAAAAATAAATACGAAAATTGTAGCAATTAGAGGTGGCGAGATGCTGAAAGTAAAGCTATAGTCAGCAAGGCACGCACATACTTCACGTTATGCGATGGCTTCCTTCAGGATATACGACCAGCTCGTCGTCATCTTATAACCTGCTGAAAATGCAAGTTACTGGTAGCCACGTATTCATATATTGAGACAAAGAACTGTTTCAATCTTTGCTTTATACAGAGCGAATCCACCGAGAAACTTTACAAGTTGCTCAGGGATGTTTTCTGAGTGTATTGATATAAGGAACCCACGGTCTTTGGTGGCTCATTACCGGATAATTGTTTTCGATTTGTTTAACTCAACTATTTTTGCATCTGTTTACAAAATCTTTCACTGCTATAGTAGAGCGCAGTAGGGAATGTCTTGATGAATAGTTCCGACACAGATGGATTGGTCGAGGTGGTCCTGTTCCATGGCCAGCTCGATCACCAGATCTGACACCCATGGGCTTTTACTTCTAGGGTTACTAGTGTACGTCATTCCTGTGGAATCTAATTTGGACCTGCTTGCTAGGATTGTGGCAACTGAGAAATTTTTGAAGAGCTCAATCCATCGACGTACCAAAAGATCATTCGGATTTCGTCGTTCTCGCCCCTAAAAGGCATGCTCTTCCGGCTTTTTCTTCCCCTACTTACTTTTGTTGCTAATATTTTCTTTCGACTTAAGAGGCTCTTTGGCGGTCGCTGTAGCAGATTTAGCGTTACCCAGAGTACACCACGTGAGGGCCTGCTACTTCACACCCCAAAACAATGCCCTAAGAATCATCAATGGAGGAGCGAAATCAACCCCAATAACAGTTATGCAGCTACAAAAGGGCATTGAATCCTTAGATGCCCGTAGAGATAAACATACCCTGAAGTTCTGGGAAAGAACTAAAAGAGTAGATGCAAACTATTGGCAGCAGTGCCACCCACCACATATGCATACTTCACATACTTCACTTCTACAAAAATACCAGCTAAATGTGGACACAATACTTTACATCAGTTGTATCTGGCCTGCGCACAATCCAACTTAATCTTCAAAACTATAACAGGACTAAGAGTGAATCAGACCCTCTTGAACTGCGCCAAAACGCTCCAGCAACTATATCCTGTATCACAGAGAATATAATTACATCTACACGGCTACTGCACACCAGAGTCAAAGGCGGTCGGAGCAGGCTGGCACAGCAATCTGTTTGAAGGCTACAGAGGAGAAGGCAGGAATGCTAGCAACTACGATGGTGAAGTATACACAATATTTGAAGCCGCTACCAACCTACACGCTTTATCCATCTCTATCAGCAAAGTAGTATTCCTAATCTACTCTCAAACTACTATCTCCGCGCTGGGCAACAACAGTCCAACAGACTGCCCCCACACTATTCAGTGTCACATCAAGCCAAGAGGCTGGGTTATGCATCTTCAATGGACCCCCGGTCACATAGGTATCCCAGGCAATGAAAAAACCGATAATTTGGCAAAACAGGGAGCAGCACCAGAACAGCCTTCAAAATCAACCGCACTCAGAGTCGCCTAAAATCACGTATCGGTCACTATCAACAACTCTACTAAGAATACTCTAAGGAACTAAAGAACGAAAACGGTGGGAACATCGCTACTGAGGGACCAATCCCAAAAACATTAGAAAGATCGTTGCTCGGTTCTGCATTATGACACGGCATTATCTACAAACCCGCCTACACCGCATAGGCCTGGCTGACGATGATCTGTGCCCTCTTTACCGAACGTCAAGGTTGGATAGCGGTCACCTCTCCACATGTCCAAGGCTGGAACATCTGCCCGATGATATAACCCTGAGCTACTGGAAGGCTCAACGTCAAATGGCCGAACAACCAGGGACAGGCGTTGACTAAACAAGCAAACAAATAAATAGGGTTGTAGCAGCCACTGACAATGTGCGCTAATCTCCTGGGATGCTGGAGCGTGTGCGACAGTCTATGAGGCGTCACTGTGAAGTTTGTCATGATCATGGCGGTCGACATTTTGAACATTTACTTTAAACGGTGAAATTTGGTTTTTTTTTCATGTCATTTTTTGTAATGTTTGATCATCTATCCTTATAAATAAATAGTTGAAATTGTTAGGAGGTGATGAATAGTTGGTTAATTGGTGGCGGACCGTATTGTAAACACGCTCTATAGCAGTCAAATGTTGTGTTTTGTTTGGAAACTATCATATTCCGAGTAAGCAGATACAAAGGTGGTTGATTTATTACAAAATGAAAACAATAAAATTACCCAGTAATGAGCCACAGGAGACCATGGGTTCCTTATATTAAAATACAAATCAACAAATTAAATCAACAAATCAGTAATAAGAAAGCAAATAAAATTAACGACTTTAACATTAACAACAATACACATTGGACTATAATTTAAACAACAAGGACAGACTGGTGATCAAAGGGGAAGACGGAGACAGCGAAGGGAGGATTCAAGAGCGTTTGCTGTGTGAAGATCCAGGTAGGAGCAGGAGGGATCAAATGATGGGTTGGAGAGCCACAGAGGGGAGGAGAAGAGGACGAACTATGGAAACTATGAAAGTTTATAAAATGATGAAAGTATAAGCGTGTGGTGTAATTTGAGTAAATAACATAGTTATTGATTAGTTTGCATTGAAAGTTTAAATGTTTTCGGTCATAATCTGAACAATTAGGAGCGAAGTGAAGATAAGTGAAATGTTGTTTTGGATAGAAGGTGGAAATGGAATTCAAGTGAAACAGGTGAAAGTGACATAAATAAAGTGTAGCGGAATAATTATAAAATACAAATACTTATAAACCAATAAAATGGATAAAGGGAATAGATAGATTAAATAAAATTTTAGCTTAGGGGTGATGGTTACCAACACTGTAACCGTCGGTTTCCTATGGACGGTAGTTTTGGTTTTTGGTAGCTTCAGTTTTTAGTTTTGAATTTAAGTTTTAGTAGTTAAATTATAGCTGACTACCAGTTGTAGTTTTGTTTGCGAACTGGCCTCCCGTTAGAGAATTTCTTGAGTGTTTTAAATTGAGGTTATTTTGTTTATTTGCGTTTTTGTTAATTACTTTTGTTTAATTATAGATATAATCTGTACAAATCTGTACAAATAATATCCTGGTATAGGCATCCAGGTGCCAGGACGACGTATTACAGAATTATTATTATTATTATTATTATTATTATTATTATTATTATTATTATTATTATTATTATTATTAAAACACCCAGAAAAATCCTGAACAACTTGTGAAAGTTTGCTGGTAGAGTTCGGATTCATCCTGTACTGAGGTTTCAAGGTAAACTAAATCGATGAAATATTGTCATCATCTGCAATAAGACTGAGATCAATAGCTGTTAAGGACAGATGAAAAGGCTGTTCTTCATAACACGTCCGCTGTTATGTTTCCATTTGATATGTTTGAGCTGTTGACCAATCTTTTGTACGGAAAACAAAAAATACATTAATAAATCTTAATGGAATTTATAGAGGCCAGTGCTTCTATTATAATTTCAAATGAACTATATTTTCTGATTAGGGAAACACACCTAACCTAAAAAAATTTCCATTCTGAGTAGCCCCCTGTTTAAAATAAATTAAAAAAGTCAATATAGATATTGAAGGAGGAGTTAAAAACCCATGTTGATCAAATTGTAGATACCACTCCCTCACTCCCAGTCACCGTCACTTTGAATTTAAAATGACACTCTTTCTTTATAAACTTAACTTTTAAAGACGATTAAACCAATATCACGTTTTTCGTTTTCTGTCTTTACCTGGTAACCTAGAATTTTGTTATTTTTGTTTGAATTTGGACATAATAAAACAATAAAAACTTTCGAGTATTAATATAATAGTTGTGTGTTAGTAATAAACTGTTTTAAAATGGTGTAGCTTTATAAATGAACAAAATATAAGCAGATTAGTCAGACAATCCGAAACAGGCTGTGTTACTGACATATTGCTAATTATTGTATTATACAAAACAAATTGCTTTTTCATTCTAAACTGATTCTATTTTATTCTTTTCAAATTAAAACAATAACAACAACAACAATAATAATAATAACAACAACAATAATAATTCAGATTGTCGGGCAAAGATAGAAAAGCAATAAACATTGGTTTTAAGCGTCTCTATCAATATTTAAATTGAGTTTTTTTGTGTAAATTACATTTATTTTAAATAGGTTGTTACTGGGAAGGGGAAATCATGAAATGAAAACTCTACATAGAAAATGCTAATGCTCAATATATCATTTTAACTATCCACTCGCTTTAATAAAACAAAGAATAAAAATTAAGAAATATTAAAAAAAACGCAATTACTAATTATTTTAGTTCTATTTGAAATACTTTACAACTTTAACAAAAATAAAATGCAATTAGTTTTGATTCTTTTTATTTTTGGAAAATAAAATATTGTAGATCCAAATTATTAATTCAGAAATCTCCCTTAATACGAGCTTTTTCATAAAACATATTAAAATTACGAGAAGATGAACAGAAATATTCGTTCAGCGATTGTGTAAAAAACAGGGGCCCATCAGCTTCGCATTCACTCACAATCTCCCCTACAATCACCGGAGGAACGAAGGCAAGTATCCTGATGTGCTAATAACATGCAGACGTAATCTAGGTCATATGTTCCTTCCCTGTACAATATTCTTCCCCTTCATTTCTGCTCCCAACCTGATTTGCACAGTAATTGACCTTAAACATTTTGCATTTGTTCATGCGCGCATATCCACTGTCTTCATTTTTTTCTTTTAATTCATGCTTTAGATCTTTCGGTTTATTTTAACTTCAAGCTAACCCCATCTGGAAAAGGAATGCGCCTCTATCTCTTTGAAGTTGATAATTACACAAACATTTATTATATGACATTCTAATTATACGTTGACATCAATTGTTTCTTTGAAGATTTTAAATGCTCTGATAATATCTATTTTTGTAATTCATGTGTGATGGATTTCTGTTCTGGTATCCTGTCATTTATCTTTGCAATCTCATTTCAGATGTTTTAATGTTACTTCTGTGTTGTTTGTTGTCAGTGTTTACCTATTTTTTCACAGAAGTTTTATATAAATAAACTCTAAGTATTTTACTTCAGCTAACTTTATGTGGGCATATATTTTGTTTTACACAAATATTTAATCCTTTTTTCTATTGAAGTTCTTACATTTAGTTTTTTTTAAAATCTGGTTTATTATTAGGTAGTTTGGAAATTTATGCCATTTCGTGATTTAAACTTAAAAATTGAAAATTAGTTTTATTAATGCAAGTAATTATCTATACATATTTTCCGATTAGTCGCAAGTTTGTGCCATTTCAATAGCATTTTTGGCTTCCAGAGACGATAAAATTTCTAAGCGCCGTCTCAGCATCTTCTTGGTTATGAACACTTTATTATTCAGGAAACTGTCCAAGTGTTTGAATAAATGAACGTCCACTAGTGAGATCTCGGGTGAACATGCTGGAGAAGCAAAGTTTCGTGACCGAGTTCATTGGACTTCTAGATCGTACTCTGCGAGATGGTGGCCTGGCGTTATTATGAAGAAGAATAGACCGGCTGTTTTTCTTGAAGATTCTGATGGTTTTTGTCAATTTGTTGACCACGCTTACGCTTCTCCGAAGTAATTGTTGTGCCACCATGCTGAATGCTGTAGTTATTAAACCAGCCACAGTCATAATTTTCGTTCTTTGGTGTAGTTTTGGTTTTGCGAAGTATTTCGGTGTTTCATGGAGATTCAGCCGTTGTACCGATTGTTTGCGGTAGTCGTAGAGGATTCACTTTCATCATTTGTGAAACGCAAAACATGTGAAAAACACACTTCAAACGGACGACTTTTTTGTGCTCGTTCAATTCATCTGGGATCCATTATCGATTTTTTCCCCCCACTTTTGCTATTGATCAAATGATCGCGAACAGTTAAAGGTGCAAGCCAGAATTCCTTACAACTTCTTGTGTATTTGCTTCAACAATTTCGTTGAGTTGAACACCACCAACTTTACTATGATATCAGCCATTAAATTCCCAACGACCTAATACTGTATTTACGCGAATCTAGTGCGCCATCGAATGCAATGTACAGTCAAATTTGAAACTTAAGATCATAAAAATAGTTTGGCATATTGCGGTGTCTTAGAGATAAGCGCGTTTGCTTCATAAAACGATCAGAACAGAGAATTTATAAGTGGACTATTGTTACATCTTACAACACGTAGGACAAAATTCATCACTCGTGCTGTTGACAGGACAGTTGGCGCAGGTCAAGGAAAAAAAAAGTAGTTTCTTATGGTGTCACAGGTTGCCCGTTTTTCCTGCTTTCATGTACTAATTCCAAAATTTTATCTTCGTTGCCAGGATGGCTTCCTTTCCAGTGAATTTTTTCTGCTAGCTTTAGTTGCAAATAATGTTAATTTTTGTTGCCGTCACAAGCGAACGTTGCTCTCAACTACATTGAACTCTCTTCCTGCCTTACTTTACGCTTGAAAGTAGCATCATAATGTGTTCTATTTGTCCTCCATTTCGTGGTTACCTATTATTCAAACTTTATATGTAATAATAAGCCAACAATAAATGAAACGAAGTCGAGAATTGCAGCAATGCATTATGACGTAACAATCGATAAATTCGAATCATGTTACCGGCGAGCTAAGGAACGGATTTGCACTCGAATCTAATACGTTATTATATTTATATTATATTTAATGCGCACCACAATTTAGAATACATTAGATTATTGCGCATTAGATTTGTATTAGATTCACGTAAACATGGTATATTCTTCTAACGGACAATTTTATCAACGCTCTAGTTTTAATTGCAAATTATAAATCATAAAGTGCCATGGTTATATAAAATCTTATACTGCAGTTTCTGAAATATTGTCAATAATCCTTCAATTAATATTAATTATGAAAAAATAAAGAAATTTACTTCATTTGAGCTGATATTTGCAATGAAGGCATGACAATAAAACTTGCAAGATAGTAACACAAAATGAAGCTGTATATACTAGCATTCTACAAAACTGGAGGCTAATATCCTGTGTGGAAAACTCTCTTGAAGTCTTTTTTTAAATTTCCAATGATAATCCTACCTGCAAGGTTCAGACAAAAACCAATGAACCATTGAAAAACGTTAGAACATGTAAAGTCAGGGACGCTTTCAAAGCAAGAAAAAACCAACAAAAGACGAGATAATAAGCACTGTTAAATGCCGGTAGGTGCTAACACTGTTACGCAGCAACTGAAGCGGTCACTATCGGATATTACGTCCACTCTCTCTGATTTCTCCAGGGAGTGTGGCGTTTATCTGATCACCGATTTCCATTAAACAGCTGAAAGTGTTTCACCTTACCCCATTGTAGTCCTCTCAACACAGAAAAACGGTTTATTATGCGAAAAGTTATCGAAATGCACAATGTTAACCACTTCAATGCCAATGTGACTAATTCTGAATGTCTTAAAACTGTCCTTAACTGTTTAAGAACAGGACGGAGACATTTTCAATGTGATTTTGCAGACTTTCAAGAAGTGAATATAATTTTAAACTAATAGTCCTTTGTTCAACAAGTGTGTAATAATATAAATCTGTTTTGCAATCCAAATAGATTTGATCTAATTAAAATTTCGCTGAAAATATATGATTTTTACAATATATTAAGTGTTTACTGTATCCTTTTCATTACAACTTAAAAACAATGTAAATTATTTTTGTATTATACCTGAATTTTATAATGAACAGAGCAGCAGACACCTTTACCAAATCGAGCACAGATAATACAAAAATTATCTTAAATAATTTAAGTATTAGCTCCAATTTAGAAAATAGCAAGTTTTGAGAAATCATTCTTAAAGATAATACATTAAAGAAAATGTATTTATGTTCTATTTTAAATACTCAAACTTTTGATTGCTCTCTGGCAATGCTTTTCCTTACAAATTTTAAACTAATATAATTCACTTAACACGGGTATAATGGTTTTTCAAAATGACATGCACCCTCTCTTGCTGCATGTCGTTCCAGGCCACTGCACCATTAAACTGGTTTGTCTGTAACAGCAGCAGACGGCAGTACGTGGAGACGTCGCATAACCCAAGAGGTCTGCATTAAATGCATACGAGGAAAGTAAGAGGATATCTTCTAAAACTGTGCAAGACAAGAGTTAACTGCATATAATGAAATTTATTAACATTCCTAAAATAATAAATGCGTACAACCCGAATAATAGTTACTTTAGGTCAAACCGGCGATAACATTTCACAAAAATACTAAAATGCAAGAAAATGTCCAAATACTTTCCCCATAAAGAGTTATTTAATAAGGATATCAATAGCGGAGCATTATCTACTCAAATAATAATATCTCTTCACACATTGTATAAATAATAATTTACAAATCGTTTACTGAACAAGCATTACAAACCAAGGTTCTTTAATTTAAATTCCTGATATTATTAAATGGAAGCGAGGAAAATTCCAGTGCCAAAATAATTAAAATAAATTTTTTTGGAAGCCAAAAGGTTACCTAATTCTTAAGAAGCATATCCAATGAGCATAAACTATTTTAGGTAGATAAATATTGCTATTTAAATACTAGCATGAACAGCAGCACAATGTAGACTTATTTTATTTATAATAGATGCATCCATTTTAAGTTTATAAAATTAAAAGCGGGATTTCTTTTATGAAAAAAATGAAAGGCAATGCTGCATGTTAGAATATGTAATTAAAATAAACTTACATTTTCTAAAATCTTCGGCACTCGGAATACCCAAAACACTTTCAAAATACTTCAAAACCTTACACTCAGAGCACAAAAAAAAAAAAATACCCAAAAAACTTCTACATCCAACGTTACACAGTTCTTCTAATAGTCTAATAGTTTTAGGTCTGCTACAGATGTCAGCACATATTATTAGAAATCATGAAAATGAAGTTATTGAAACTTAATGCATGAATGTGTAAGTTCTAAAATGTACGATGTGCTATAAATTATTCCCAGAAAGAGAATGAAATATATACAGAAATGTATACTTATTCGAAGAAGTAAGTTGTTGTTATTTCCATATATTTCTGATCTAGGGGTATAAATATTTGATCGATCGTCAATTGAAGTAATTATATGAAGTTACCTATATTGTCATTTGTTACGTTCGTAGATCACATATGGTTAATCAGAACTGAAATTTGATAGCAATGCAGAAAGAATAATGAAATGAAAGAATACATTTCAGAATGGAGATACATTGTATTTCACTATTCATTTACAGAGTTACGAGGTCTGTTCAAAAAGTATCGCGAATTTTGTGTTTTTTCAAAAAGTATTTATTTATTCATGAATATCTATTTTGTCCCCTTCAAAGTAATCCCCACCAGATATTATACACTTGTGCCAACGTTTTTTCCAATCCTCGAACCACTTTAAAAAATCGTTTTTTGTGATCTTGTTCAGCTCCTCCTTCGATTCCGCCTTTATCTCGTCAATCGTGGCGTAACGTCGTCCTTTAATGGGCCTCTTCATTTTTGGGAACAAAAAAAGGTCACAGGGGGCCAGGTCTGGGGAGTACGGTGGCTGCGGCATCATACGTGTTGTTTTTGCCCAAAAATTCGTACACAAGCAACGATGTATGAGCAGGGGCCTTATCATGGTGCAAAAGCCAATTTTGTTCTTCCACAAATCCGGGCGTTTCTGGCGGATTGCTTCGCGCAAATTGCGCATAACTTGCAGGTAATATTCCTTATTGACCGTTCTACTCTGTGGCAAGAACTCATGATGCCCCTGAAATTGAAGAAAACTGTAAGCAAAACCTTCACATTTGACCGAACTTGGCGCGCTTTTTTCGATCTTGGCTCGTGTGGCAGCATCCATTGGGATGATTGAGCTTTAGTTTCCACATCATAATCATAAACCCATGATTCGTCACCAGTTTTATGACCCTCTGGAGCAAATTTGGGTCGTCGCGGACAGAGTTCAACAGCTCCTTAGCAACGTTAATGCGAAGGTGTTTTTGGTCGAAATTGAGCGATTTTGGTACGAATTTTGCGGCAACCCGTCTCATGCCCAAATCATTGGTAAAAACCGAATAGCACGAGCCAATCGATATGTTTAGGTCCTCAGCAACTTCTCTAACGGTGATTTTTCTTCACTTCTTCAATGTTTTCGTCTGTTGTTGACGAGCTCGGGCGTCCGGGACGCTCTTCGTCGTTCACAACTTCTCGACCCTCTGAGAACATTTTGTACCACCCATAAACGTTGCTTTGGTCCAAAGTAGCTTCACCATATGCCACAGTTAACATTTTGAATGCATTTGTGTTTCACACAAAACTTGATACAGATTTTTTGTTCCATTTTTTGGAATAGGCAAAAATCGAAGACGAGCCAAAACACGTCCAAGCAAAATAGCTGTCAACAATTAACTGAACATTCAAAATGGCCGAGCTTGTCAACATAAGTGAGGGACATGAGTACCAACATAACGCCAGAAAGCAACCGAAAGTCGGAAATTCAAAATTCGCGATACTTTTTGAAGAGACCTCGTATTTACAAAATCCTTTCTTTATTTATTTAAAAAGGAATGATGCATGCCAGAACTTATTATACCTAAAATGTAAAGTACCTTTGGGAGATTATTAACCTCTATAGAAAATATTGAAAATGTCTACACCCCTGCATAAAGGATAATATTAAACACGTTGCTCCATGTTATTGGCCGCTGGTTGGAGAGCCGTGTTGTCAAAACCATTAATCTCCTGTGTAATGTTGTGCTTCAGATCGTTCAATGTATCGGGGATTGTGGCGCAAACTCTGTCTTTTAAGTAAATCCGTAGAAAGAAGTCCAAATGTTGTCAAATTAGGAGATCTCGGTGGCCACAGTTGGCCGGTCTGAAAGAAACTTTTAATTAGCGCCATGTATTGGTTTGATGTGTAGCATGTAGCACCATCTTGTTAAAAATATCCATGACTCAGATCTACATCATACAGCTGCTCAACAAACTCCATGAAAACCCAGCAGTACTCTGTAGTGTCTGACATAAAAAGTCTTACAGTTCTCTGTGAGGATAATGTGCACCACTCTCGGACTTTATCTGGGTGTTCAGGTGCTTCATGAATGACATGTGGATTTTGGACGGCTCAATAGCATGAGTTCTGTGAGCCACATAAATGGAACCGTGCTTCAGCTATGAACCTTGTGATGGACAACAGGCCAGGATTTTGCACAATGAACGCAGAGCTGGGTTGCCTTGAGGACATATTCAATATTTTCTATTTAGGTTATCCCAAAGATACTCCACATTTGAGATATAATAAGTTGTGAGTGGCATCATTCGTTTTGAAGTAAATAAATAAAGAAGCAGTAAATCAAAACTAAAGATTACAACGCCACACAATTGTTTTATTTGCAAAGTTAGTATTTATTTCCAAAATAATTGGAATCTGATAGCAGGTCAGTCGATGTAGCAGCCAAACAGTGCAAGGTGGAATTAAATCCGGCCATGGTTTCTGAATATGACAAAGGCTGCTCAATAAGGGCATCTTCCTCATCATCTCCATAAACTTGCTGCATCATATTTACAATATCTTCATCTTCTGCCTTCACCTACAATACCCTTGGATAACATTATGCCAATTTCATTTGCTTCCTCACAGCTAGAAGTTTTTTGAACGAGCTTAAGAAATTTTCTGTCTGAACTTTTTAAAGAAGGTCACATTTTCTTCCACGATTTCCTCAAGAGCTGCTCGTTGATATTATTCCTTACCTTTACTGCCCAGTAAACTATCCTTAATATATTTTTCTTTATTTTAAGTGGAGAAGGTGCACTATCATCGTTTTCAATAAGGGCTCAAGAAGCTTTTTTTTTCTATGTGCAAGTTTGCAAAACATCTTGGTACATGGACCGTGATGTTGATGTAAAAATAGGATGTTGGAAGAATACTATTTTATCGATAGTAGCATAGTGTTCCTAATGAGCCGAGATAATATACAGACTGCCAGAGATTCATATGAACGTGCTGTTTAATGGGAAAGTAACTGGGCAAGGAACTCGTATATGAACTATGGATGGTTTTGTATGGTTGATTTTAAATACACAGTATGATAGACAAATGCAACTGCTAAATATGATGTTTAAACTGTTAATAGAGTTTAACAAACACAAAAATACAACAATTTAATGGAATACTATAATCTTCAAAGTAAATCATTTGTATATTCATCAAATCTTCATTATTCTGAAATATGCACTTGAAAAACACTTCCTTAATTAATCAGCAAATGAATAAAGATTAAGTTAATTTTACGTACAGTATAGCTGATATAAGCAACTCAAAATAACTAATGTCTTAACAACCAGTATTTAATATACAAAATGCTCTCATATAATCAAATCATTGTGAAAGATTTGTTAAGAAAAAGTTCCAATATGGAGCGAAACAAGAGCAAACCAGTATTACAAAACAGTAAAAAACTGGATGTACATATTTATAGATATATACACAATAAATAATTCATTATTTACCTAGGCCACTTCTCTTATCAGAGAAAATGAGCAAGGCTCTAAATTTAGAACTTTCAGAGAAGACGTTTGTGGGTAATCGTGTTGGAGACTACCGTCGCAGAACTGTGCAACACGAGTTCCCACCCAGCCAGACGAAAGTCTCCAGCAGGGATTAGTCCAGAGACCAAATGTAGTTATTCATAGCGATAGGAAGAGGAAGGAAGATCTCGAAGATTCAAGAGAAAGAAACTGTTCCTAACCGAGCAAGAGCGCACACAAACTTAATCGAGCCGCCAATATCTATATGCCGCTAAAAGATCATATATTTTCTTCACTCGCTGGCTAGGACACAATTTAGCGGCTAAATTTTACATCTGAAGCCATCTCAAGCTATCTTGGCGCAATGCAGCATTCTAGGCATGATTTTTCCATGATTCGAAAATTTCGTAATCCGAAAAGGCACCGGTCCCAATTCCCTCGAATGAATGGGTTCCGCTGTAATTCACGAAAAGTTGAGCTTGTGCATGATGGGTTCCCAGGCTTCTGCTCCTTCATGTTGCAAGACGAAGCGCAGACTGCCATCTAAGAATGTGGGTTTCAGCAACTCAACCATGCACTTTACAGAACTTAATTGACGATTCGGAATATGTCGTCCACCAAGTTCTGAAAAAAAAAAAAAAAATCTTCATGGGCAGCGGTTTGCAAGCGAAAAACATGCCAAAATGGCTGTAAATTTCTGGTTTTCTCGCGAAGTAGAAGATTTTCTCTGCTAACTGGTTAAAATCGTTGTAGGAAAAGTGGATTAAGTTTGAACTGTTGAGGAAACTGTATTGAAAAAATAAAACGAAATTTTTATTGTAAATATGTATTGAAGAACATTTCTCATATTAATATTATGATGTTTTAAATAAATAATTTAATACTAAGTTGGTTTGGTGCAGTACAACGACAAGGGAGTACCCCTCACTGGTTACCTGTAAACTATAATGAGTAAGGCAGCTATTTATTATATTTAGTTTGCGAGATATAGATAGATAAAATATTTTGTTTCAATGAGCAGAAAAGGTATAGCTGAACCTACAGGCTCGAATACATCCGGTGTGGGGAAGGGGGAATTATAAGGATATCTGTGGTAGGGAAGAAAGAAGTGGCCTCGCATGGTTCAAATTAGGGGCATGGAAAGGAAAGAAAACAATTAATGCTCTCGGGAAAATAATTTTCCCATTGTGCGGAGAAAACGACACCTGGAGACATATTTTGACAGAATGCAGGGAAACGGAGATTTCAAGAAATGTGCATTTATCACTGCGATTTCTTAATTCCAATAGAAATTTGAACATTTGCCGGGGAGTGTTGGTGTATGCGAGATACACAATTTGGGAATATTTCTAGATAAGACCCGAAAAAGGAGGTTAATTGCTATAATGAAGAGGGGGAGTTGGAGAGGAGGTGCGAATAAATGGAAGGGGTGCTCAGGAGTAGGGTTCAATTCATGTCTATGTATTTGTATATAATATTATTAATAGAAAACGTAAATATATCGAAGTATTTGTATATTTGTATGCATGCATGTATATTTGTGTGTATATAGGTATGTGTGTACGTATATTTATGGATGTATGTACATATATGTGTATGTATGTATGTATGAGTTAGGCCCTTTTGATTGTTGTAAGGACGACATTTGCATGTAAGGCCGTAACGCCCAGGCGGGAGTTGTATTTATTTGAGTGTATTCTAAAACGTACAATTACTACTACTTTGTTACTACTATTTAGTTAGAAGTGATATACCTGAATAACAAAATTCTTCAGAAGGAACAGCTCTAACGCAACAGTTAAAAGTATCTGCTACGTATCGGAGCCTTTGTGTAAATATTTGTTATTAAACATTTAATCCATGCGTTTAATGAGCACGAGGGAGATCCTTTGAGGTTAAAGGAGTTGATATTACCGCTGATTGTCGCTTTAGTGTGACGCATCTCCGCTGCGACGCCGTTTCACATCTCATTTCGACTAAAATTAGTTCCTCCGGTAGAAGTAGAAAGAAGCGCCCACGTGATAAATCTATTTTTATCAGGGGCCAGAAATTCCGGGTCGTTTACGCAAGGTGGCAGCACGGGTCTTCTTTGTCGTCGTTGCTCGTGTGATGGCGTCGTCGTCGAGTTCGATCGCGCAGCGTCGCTGAATGGATCCGCGGGAGGGGGTGAGGTGGGGAACAGAAGCGTCTCAAAGAGCGGAGTTTCACAGTGAAGTCTAAACTTCAGGGGAACTAGAGAACGAGCCCTCTCCTAACGCAACAACTTGATCAGAACAATGCAGAGGAGATGATGGACGCGTTGTCATAGTTACCAGAGACGAGAACAGCTGAGGCGCGATTGGCAAGTGGGGTTCTTTCAGCAATTTAAACATCCTAACATGTAGAGGCATCTTTGAACAAACAGCACTTAAAGATACGAAACCAAATTCGGAAGCCATTCATTTGGTAAAATTTGTAACTGTGATTGCTTATTCCGTCAAGATACTGTGATTCGTTGATTTAAACTTCAAGTTCAAGATCCAAGACAAGGTAAGTGCTCTGGTATTTCTTTTTCTTGTTTTCTTTCTTTTTTTACGGGGGTAAAGCAGAAGACAATGAAAAACAAATTTTAGTAATATTAATTTGTTGACTTTCATCTGTTATTATTTTTACCTCCTCTCAATACAGCACCTCCAAGAATTAAATGTAGAGATATTTTCTGAAAATGCATAGAAACTTCAGGGGCGAAATAAGGGGCCAAATAACTTCTCAGTACTGTTTGAAAGGAAAAAAAAAAAACTGTTTTGCTCAAATTCTCTTCAGAGATTCCATTACTTTGCTTCATAAATGTGCAATTTTTAAATTGTTGCGAAAAGAAAAAGGGTATAGAATATTTTAAATGCATCAGTTTCATTATATTTATATGAAAATGTTTTCGAAAAATATTAATTTTTGACATTTTGAAGTCAATGAACAGTTATCTTACTACATGTAATCTCTAGGCAGATTGGCTATTGTGATTTTGAAAATGTCAAACGCTCATGTCATGAATAGAGGTTTATTCCAACTAAACATTAAACATTAGTATATAATTTCGCTAAAATTAAATATTTATTTCTAATGCATTTTCAGTAAAATCATCTCGGTACATATAAAAATGTCACGTTACTAACACTTTTAAAAGATAGCATAGCAAACTTTTTCAAACATTTCAAAGAATCGCGCTCAGAACCTAAAGTGAAGAGCAATACATAAAATAAACAAACCACAACCAATAATCGATTAAATCGATGTGTTTAATATGTTTACCGAAAATATTGTCTTACTTCGTGTTATATTAGCTCGTTGTGGAGCTGAAAATAGGAATATAGTCATAACACGAAGATATACAATTTAACTGTGACAAAGTAGTTCAAAAACAACTGAAGATTTACAGCCCGTCACTATTTGAATTGTACTCCTGGAATATGAGCGAATTTTCAAAGTTTTATTTGAAAAACTCTATATTTCAAAATTGCATGATTTATTATTATTATTATTATTATTATTATTATTATTATTATTATTAAATTACTAAGGTTGTTCTTAGAAACAACTACAATAAGTTGTGTTTCTTTAACGCCATCTATCCCGGGACAATTATAAAAGTTTAACAATTTAATCTCAGGCTACTGCGAAAGAACGGGGACAAATTTGGAACACACCCGATTCTTTTTACATTATGGTGCGATACAGAGAGATATATACTGTTTAATATTCAATAATTCTTATCTTAAAAGCGAGATTAAGCCCATTTAGAGATTTTTTCACCGGAATACATCGTAAAAACAAAAGACGCTCATCATGAAGCAACAGTTATGAGGAAGATAGACCACAATAACCTTAAAAAACACGTTTCAGGCACTCGTGTTGTTTAGAGCAGCTTTAGAATCAACCGTTAGTATATTCAAACATTTTTATAAACAAAATATTTTGTATCATGTAAAGTTTGTGGAATTATTTATATATTAAGACTACTAAGGCAAGAAAAGTTTCATTTGGAAAATTATGGCTAGATATTATAACTTTTAAACTACACATATTGCTGAAATTTAGCTTGAGAAATATTATTTTCCTCAACAAATTTGAATCAAACGTCAGAGTAACAGAACTGTGTGAGAAATCTTTTACAACTTTTATGTTATCCATTGACGTGAAAGGAATAAAGTGGCCTTTGTAAGGAACGTGAGTATTCATCTGCAATAATCTGTTTGGAAGTCCAAATTTTGGGACAATTTTCATTGTTATACTATGTAAATATAATTTGTTCTGCGAGTAAATTGTGTTTACACATATAATTCAGCATAAAGCATAAAAAGTGCGGTCTGAATGCACAAACGCAAGCGGAATTAGAGCAAATCTAATAAAATTAAACACACAAATCGAGAACAGCTGATCCAATATCCAGTGTTACTAGTTTTGAAATATTTAACATAATTATTTGTGACTTTCTTAGAAAACAAAAACTTTTGTCTTGTCTTGTAAGAGAAGGTAAAAGAACACGGCTGCTGCATGAAATTTAATTTGTTTAAATACTTTCTGTTGAAGGACACAGTAGTACGCGAATAATATGTTACTTATTTAATGCTATTTTTGTGTAACCGTTTTAATTATGTAAAATATATTTTTAATAATTTATTTAACTTTATTCTTCCGAGGGAATTATGTAAAATTTATTAACTTTTTTCAGGTTACAAATTTTATTCGTGTGATATAGGCCTTTATGAAAAACTCGAACCATATTGATCAAGTATAAATAATCAAAACCTTCATAAAGAAGTATTGTCTCAGAATAATATAACTTTAGACCAACATATAATTCGAGAATGTTAATTCCGTAAATAATAATATATTTATTTTAATTTTATTTAAATTTTTTTAATTATCTTAGTGTAAAATGTATATATTCATAACATTAAACTTTCAGTACACTAAGCGCGAAAATATAACTAAGCTAAAATTAATACTTGGTATATATTGAATATGAGTGTACTCTTTAAAAATCTGCCTAAATCCGTTGAAAGGAACAGGGAGTACGTTTGCTGTCCTGTATTTTCGTGATGGAATAGCGAAGAACTTCTTTTCACACTAAAATGAACTCTAATCAGCGATAATGAAATGCTTTCTGGACGAGCAAAAATAGGTCACCGAGCGCAGTGAATCTTGAATTAGGAAATACTCAGCATAGAGTAGAAAAAATGGCTAAGCAATCAGTAATGGGGGATGAACAATTTTGTTCGTGAATTTTACGCTCTCAGCTCAGTGCTATAGAACAATGAAGAAAAAGATATCGGGGGGTTCCAATTACTATTAAAAATAAGACTAGAGGCGAATGTTTAATTTTTATAGTTTTCAGATCCAGTTGAAACCAAAATATTCATGTAACAGATATTAAAAAAAAAAAAAGAATTTAATACTAAATCCTAACAAAATTTTATATTATAAAACTATTGTATTAATTTTACCTAAACGTACTATTACGTACTATTAATTTAATTTATTAATTTAATACTAAATCCTAACAAAAGTTTTATATTATAAAAATATTGCATTAATTTTACCTAAACGTACTATTACGTACTATTAATTTAATTTATTAATTTAATACTAAATCCTAACAAAAGTTTTATATTATAAAAATATTGTATTAATTTTACCTAAACAGCTATTGCATTTTATTATTTACACATTTATAATGGAAATATGTACAATACATACTGACTGAGAGCCACGTAAATAAAAAAAACAAACATTTTCAGCAATATATATTTTTAAATCCCTTATTTTAGGACGTTTTGTTAATATTTTATTATTTTTTCAGTTATACTTTTTAATAAGATCAAAGATAGGTTAACATATATTTTGAACGAGGACTGTATATAGTATTAAATATAAACTAATATCAACTTTCTTTTATGTACTTGTTTAATTTTCCAAAAAATTAGATTATATGTGCGTTATTAATGTAAGCCAGTTGCCTGCATGTGAATATAACCTTATTTATGAGATGATTTATATTTATTTATTTTTAACTATAAGGCTGAACACAGCCTTTCCATTTATTTCTGTACTCTTCATGAAACCTGAATTGCCATTTAGTTTACTTTCTGATTATTTTTTCCTCATTTTTACATATAAATTATACAACAAAATAATATATGTACATAAAAATAAACAAAGCAAAAATAAATACGTTTTAATTGCTTCAGCTATTAATTTATTTTCGCAATTTGGCTAATATGAACAATTTACAAAACTTTTATACATATTTCTAAGATAACCCAATTTAAATTAAATTTAAATTTAAAAGCTTTTGCAAAATGCTTGAATGTGTCAACTGTAATATTAAGAACACATTAATCAAAACGAAACATTTTAAGAGAAAACGAGAGAACTGATATAGTGATAAAAAGTAATCACAGAAATCATTAATAGTAATTGAAAATTTTGGAAACAAAGTTTATGTCGCCCTTTGACTCTGAAATACTCTAAATGAAAGCATTGCGAATATTTAGTGAAGATACATTTAATGCTCAAATAAAGAAAAATTAATTAACCGTTTGTGTATTTGTGTAGATGCTAGCAAAAGGGTTACACTGAATTTTGAAATAAATTTATACTCACTAATGTGTTATGTGATATTTTTTTCAAACACATTCAGGAACACCACATTTATTTAAAAGTATAATATCTTCCATGGGCTTGATTTTATAAAATATTCTGCTTCAGATGCTACGAAGTGTCTTTAAAAGAACTATGTATTATCGAGAAGTCAATTTTCACAACAATGGCTCTAAAAAATCAAAATATAAAGTTTTACTTGTGTGAGAATTTGATAGAAAAGTTTGTAATTAAATTATATCCTACTTTAGAAACATCCCTTAGTTTATCTTCGTGCTGATCATTAGTTAATTATGCAAAAATGTTTATTTTATTTATTATCCCAATCTTTTAACTTACGTAATGCAAAATCAGTGGCAGGTGTATGAAAACGAGCTAATAAATTCAATTCAGTCATTAAGGATGTTGCTTTTTACTAGGAACTATAAAATAATTATTTCTTTAAAAAGATAGCAGCTGCTCGTTGAGGGTAAGTAATTTATGAAACGCCAGAATCAGCAATTCCAAGGCAGTACTCGGCGAATTGAGTTACTGTGAAATGGGGAACCTTATAACAAGATAAGACCGTAATTGAAGTTACAGAAACGAGATTTCATAGTTGAGCATTGTGATGATAAAGAACAGAAAATCTGGAACAAAACAACAAAGAGGTCTACTGGTAGCGCTCGCGACTACTAGTTCGAAACCCGGTCAGGTCAAGCTGTCTGGATAAGATTGTTTTTTCGGAGTTTTTCATTTCTCTGAGAAGGTAAATGCTTTAAAACTCCGAGGACTCGGAGATGATTTGCATTATCATTAATTCATTTCATTTCATCCCTACAGACTTACACCTACAGTATTCAGTCCACAATCTACAGACAAGGCGAGGAGACCAATGCAGTCAAAGTGACAATAAACAAAACATTAAAAAAACAACAAAATAAACGGATTGCAAAACAGACAAAAAAAAAAAAAACAATTGAAGGGTACAAGGGAAAACAATCAAAGTCCACTTTTTGCGTTTTTACAGGAATGTTGAAGTTTAAAAACGCTAAGCACATAAAATATATATAGAAATATTTCTTTTTTAGAATAAATCTTAAGGTAGTTTTCTAACAGACCTTTCTTTTGAAGCTAGTGTCATGTGTTATTTGTTCATGTCAATTAACAATAAAAAGTCAAAGTACACATGCTTGTAGATAAAAACAATGTCCACTAACTATTATTATAGAATGTACCAAATTATACTAGATAATAAGAAAATTAATGAAACACTATTGAAAATAATCATTCAATCAAAATTATTCATCGTCTATTACAGGTAACCTTGAAAAAATAGAGTTGAGCATTATCGAACAGAATCTCTTCAGGTCATCATATTTTGTCTTGGAAAGTGGAATGAAACTTGAATAGGAAGGGGCAGGCGGCTCATCGGTCTGTGTACGGCACATTTTGTCAACAATAACATGAGACACCCGGGAGCCATTGCAGGCTCTTCGGCTGGTTATAGTTCTAGAAGAGGTTTTGTCAGCTACAATTTCTCGTATTTCTCTTATCTTTATTAGACATTTCATTCTGTATTGTTTATTAAGAAATGAAGACCACGATTTAAACATATCCTGGGAACACTCACGCAAATCCTCTGAAGGCAATTTCAGCATGGTTTTTTGATAAAGGATTTTCAAAGATATAGCTCAACTGTGTCAAAATCCAGACTGCAAATCCATCGAAATGTTAACGTACAAAGTGGATAGAGGTATACATCAAGCTCCTGTATAAAGATTTAACCGTTTCTTTGAACATCCAACAAGTATGGACTACAAGTATACCCAGCTAGAGTTTGCTTGACAAGACCAAAAAAGCTTTAATTTTGTTTCTTGTAATAGATGTATGTTGCCTTCATCATTATACGATATTTTTACCTAGTAAAAGTATTTCTATACTGATGTATTTATTTTCATGCATTCCTCTTAAAAATATAAGGACATTGAAATTAATTAACGTTAAGGAATAATGCAGGTTTTCACCAAAATCTCCCAAATATTCATTAAATATGTAAACAAAAACATATCAATAGCTCAACCGTAACCTTTTCTTATAAAACATATAAATAAATACTGTTTTACTTATTAAAGTAGCATTATTACAATGAAACATGTAAGACATGGTAAAGAATAAAAAACGTAAATAGTTCTACAGCTAAGACAAAAGGTAAGTAAAGTTTCATAAAGTGTATTTTACATTTTAAAATAGATAAATTTTATAGCTTATAGCAGCGTGAATATTCCCAGTTTGTTATACATTTATAAAAAATAATATTTCTGAAAATAATAGCAACTTTTATTGAAATTCTCGTCTAGTAACATTTTCATTCCTGTTTTTCTTTAGATTTTTTTAATAGTGCTTAACGCCCGTTTTTGCTACATAGGCACCACAGACGGTGGGCACTGATGATACAAGATATGAAATGATATATTAAAAAATTTTTTTTTAAGGAAGGAAACGTTCCAGGCCCTAATTTTGGGTACCTCTCCGGCATTTGTCATTTATGAGGAAGGTGAAAAACTTGGAAAAAACCTTAGTCAGGGAGGACGGTTCTAGTGGCATTCGAACCCAGACCTCCCGCTCACGATTTCGCGCCTTAACGACCTCGGTTTTTTTTAGATACAATATTACCTCATGTAGATTCAAATCGATGTTTAGAACTTACTTGCTGCAAGGTGAAAAATTTCTCTCCTAAATGTAATCAAGATTATATTGCATGACGCTGAAGAACTTTGTTTCTGATCCATCTTTCTTTCAATTTTCACAATAGCCCCAACTTTATTCTCAATAAAACCTCCAACTATATTAGATCCTCCACCAGGTTTTTCAATTACCAGGACAAACTGGTGAACTCTTTTCTACTTTACATTGGCGGACATATATTCTTTTCCTAGTACCAAAGCGTTTATATTTGGATATATCTGTGAAAAACACTTAGACCATGCAGCAGACCCAGTATCAATAGGAGTCTTCTTCTTTCAATTGTTATGCTTTAGCAATTACTTCCTTATTCTTACATGCATGTTCAAAACCACTTCTGAGTCCCCATTTTACCGTTGCAACAAATGTAGTCTTCTCGTTTATTTCTAGCAGCAGTGCAGCCTAAATCCACTACTTTTACTATCGATTTTAATGAGTCTACCATAACTTTGTAGTTTTGTTGTCCCACTATCATGGGCTTGGTAAATCTGCTAACAGTATTTGTGTGGCGGGCCAAAAATCTTCCTTCTTCAGTGCTGCAATCATAACACGTTTTTCAAGTGATATTTCTATCCTTGGAGCCCTAGCAATCAATTAATATCTTTAAGTATCACTACAAACTGAACTTAATACATCAGGTTTATCTAACAACATGACCTTCATGCCAATTTATGGGTGATAGTAGTACAGGGAACAACATGGATATCTAGCTTACATAAGCTGTGTACAGTTCCAAGCTTCTTAAGTAGTTTATGTTTGTCTAACACAAAAACATCAAGATGGAGAGTGATTATATTTTAAATTAATATGTTATTTATTTATTAATTAGACAAAATCATTTGAATAGTAATAAATGTCAATAGATTTAAATGCCGATTTTATGCAAATGATCATTTACCTTTTTTAACAAAATGAAGCCTAACTTAAATTCATCCGTTTGATCCTCCACCCTCTCCAGACAGAAAAGGTTCCAGTCAATTTATATTACTCTTTGTTGGTATAATTTTCCTCAAACTAAAAATAAACAAGAACTGGCGCTCTGTTTAAGATGGGATGACAATTGAAGCAGATAATGCAGAAAGGGTGCACGTTAAACGTTTTACAAACGTGTGTTAATGCCATGGATAGTGCAACAGTGCAAAAAGAATAGACCATTTAAACACGAATAATTTTTGCTAAGTTTATATTGGTGAAATTGATTATGTTATGCACCATAATTTTCATAGTTGAATTTTGTGTTTTAGCAAAGGATTTTAACTGTTTAGTGTTTATTGTCGTTAATGTCTCTGACAAAAATTTTCAACTGAGAATAGAAATTCTGATCCAGAAACACGGAAAAGGAGTTGTGTAAAGAAAGTGATAGTTAAAAGTTAAAGTTTTGTTAACAGGAAACAACAACAAACTTCCGGACAAACTTCCGGAAAGGAAAACTGGTGAGAAGTGCGAATATAGATTGCGTTGCAAATAGCTGCATACAGCCAGAACAATATTGTTTTCTAAAATGAAAGTAAAAGTTAATTGATGGACTTCCAGAGCATACTTTCACCTGGTGACACAAATAAGGAGTGGTAGCGATTTTCCATCAGGCAAAGCGCATAGTGGCAGGACACCAATAGAGAAGAAGAAAATGAAATTCAGATATTAATTGCTGGGAAGAAATCTGTGAGATATTTTTGTGGACAGAAAATGAATCGCATTTTGTGCCAAGTCTTCCGATACATAGGGGATTTAATAGAGCAAGGATCCTAAGCTTTTTGTTTGTGATATATTTCTTGCATTAATAAAACTATAAATACACTGTACACGGTTCCCTCTATTCTGAAAACTCGAACTAAATTTTATTTCTTAAATAAACCATCATAACTATATTGTAAAATTAATCACATAAAATGAAATGTCCAAATATATATGCATATTTTCAAATTTATTCATTATATAAATAATCAATAAAACTATTTTGGGTGTGTTTTTCACGATAACATGTACAATTCATTAACTTATGTTGGAGAATAAACTGTAATATTGAAACCAAAAATCGGTTTTTCTAAAGTTTTATTTATTGTGGCTTTGCATTGATTTTCTAGCGACGTTTGTAGATTGGACGTGAATTCTATAGTCACGAATGAAATAAAGTTAAACAAATTAATGATGCCGCAAATGAATTCGCAGTCTTTGGTGCCATAAAGCTATCTGGCACTCTCCTTCTCGGACAAAGAAAAACGTCGAAATGGGTCAGTTTTTTTTTATTTGGTCTATAACGCTTGAAAATAACATATACTTACCCTTCTTGCATAGGGGGTGTGTAATTAATCCAAATATATCAATAATTAATCTTATTCTCCAAAAGATTTCTTCCATTTATTTTATTTAAGGAAAATAAGTTTAAATTTTCATTAGGCATTAGAACGAAAGGAAATCAAGGTTATTGGTGAATAACAGGCATTTTGAATGACGGGCATCTATAATGATAAAACCAAGGTCTAAAACGAAGAAGTTCTCTAACTAAAATGCGAGGAATTAGCGGAGTAGAAAACTTAAACAAACATGCAAATGCCACATGTAGCAAATTAGACTTTTAGAATTTAGTTGGACTCCTATAATATAGAAAAGTGTTTTATTTTAAATACCACATAAAGACCGTTTGATTAGAACATGCTGCTTACTTCACTATGTTGTGTGAAATAATTTAAGAAATTTACTTAAAGTACAAAAAGAGGCTCATCTAGGAAAGAAAACACAGTCTTTGAATGAAAAAACGAAAACACTTCGAAATGCAGGCTCTCGAAATGACCAGGCATAGCTGTCTGAACTTAGAACTGTCGATCAATAAAAATATGAGTTGAGGACTCATAAATACGACAGAAAAGCATTAAATGAGAGTGGTAAAGGGAGCAGGATAGACTGAAACATGGGAAGAGCAGTGAAAAAGAAGCAATATGCCATAAACTAGATCGTGAAATTTCAACATAATGCTTCAGGACATAAAGTGGTAGTCGTTGTGGTATTTCCTTGATCTCCGTCAAAACCAGTGGCTTGTTTTATATGTGGCGTGAAAGAGGACATCCCTGCCCAGTTTTCAATACTGGGTGAAGTTTAGTAGCAAAGTTATTCTTATATGTATAACTTTCCTGTAATTATGTTTACTGCTTTGCCAAAACAGAATGTACAATCAGATGCAGTTATTACCACCATCCTTGGCAAGGAATGTTTGTCAATAAGATATTCATTACCTTGCCCTCTTTCCCCATTCTTCTTTAAGGATTTATTACTTTTAAAGCTCGCTTTTTATAGCTGCTATTGTTATCTTCGCTAAGGGCAAACAACAGAAAGTTACGCTGCTCGCATCTATGGAGTGGAATAGCAAAATACAAACCCTGCCTTTTCATAATTAAAAATAATTTCATTCAAGAGGGTTTCACCGTTCTATGGAAAAATTTCCAAGACATGGTTTCCAAACTCAAAGCTTTACAAAATTCCGGGGTAAAATATTGGCCTTGTTTATTAAAAATTATCTTTTTTATCGCTTTTAAATGATTTATCTTTGAAGGCAAAACAAATCAACCACATGCTTTTGTTAACTGGACATGTGATTAAAAAAAGAAAGAAAAGAAACATTCAACATATAAAAAAATAAATAAACGCACTCTTCATTTCCGCATACATCCCTCTGGTCACAAACTGTGCAATAGCATTCCAACAAACCTTCAGATTCATGAAATACGCACTGCACTTACCTAAAGAATGTTCTGAAATGAACACACACATGAAAAGAAGCCCAAAGTTGCAAGTGCTCGTAGCATAACTGGCTCTTCACTTTCAATCCTAGAGCGAACAAGTAGGTTGAGGAAATGCGAATAGACAAACAAAAAGCTATTTACTGTTGCTGTGTTTTCCTTAAATATACAGTACTTTCATTTCGAACTATTTATTTTGATTGACTTCTATTTAATATAAACTTAATTTAAAGAAAAATACGTCAAATTAGAGATTGAAGGGGTCGTATAAAACAATGATCAATAAATTTTAGATTTAAACCCTCTCACACACCCCTAATTTTCAATTCCAAATGACACCCCTACATTTTGATGATATAAAGACGATGCAATTATAATATCTTCTGCTTTCTATTATTGCCTAGTAACTTGTTCTGTTATTTTTATTTTAACAAAAAAAAATAGTCAAGTTAGTTGTAGGATGAAAATAATATAGCTTTCATTCTGTTCTTTCTGGTACACCATTATGATACAATTTATTACCAAAACACAGCTATTACATTAAATGCTCAGTAGTTTTATAGTTTTTTGATTTTGTTTATTTACGGACGCTCTTTAACATTTCGGGTCATCAGCATCCCATTCAATTCAGGCCGTGAAACGGCCGACAAATTTTGCTCAGAGGCTTCTCTTTCAGGCTTGAGGTTCTTTTTCGTACCGTAAATGTACGACACGGGATCCACGGCTTTACTTCCCTTCCGAAGGAAGCCATACTTAGGATTTTTACGCCCGAAAAAATCCATCGGTTCTGACCGGGTTCGAACCTGCGATGTTGGGCTCTTAGAAAGCAAGTATGGTTACCAATACATCACCAGGACCGACCTAGTTTTATAGTATTATTCTGTCTAAATTAAAACAATAATTTAGGTTGTCAGTCAACAATAGAAAATAAAGAAGTGACAACAATTGAATTTTAAGAATCAAAAGGCACAGACTGAAATTTCAAAGTGGCGGTGATGAGGTTATAAGCTTCCACCTTCACTTTTTATATTAAATGTTTTTTTTTTGTTTAATTTAAATGTATGCAGATATTTAGACTGGCAAGTTTTAAAATGAAAACTCCATGTATGATAGTTAAATTTTATTATATCATTTTGGGATTTTAGTGTAGATTTTTCTAAACCCTGAATCATTCTCACTCAAATTATTTAAGGATATTGCGAAACAAGGTTTGATATTTTCTTCCGATTCTAATGTTGCAAAAACAGTTTAGTGTTCAATCAGAAAGCACTACAAACTCTACCAACCATTATAATCAGAAACGGTTCAATACTGTCGTCTTTTAGAGCTAGGCATTTATCATTGTCCACTGATGATGCCAACCGCAGTAGTTGGTGAAAGCTATGGTAGCATATTAAACCATGGATCCCGGCAAAACAGCCCGAAAGATTTTAACTGTTTTAATTGTAACACCGGCCGTGAAAACCTAAGAAATATTACTACATTGAGCGTATAAATGGCTGCTTAGGTACTGAATGACTGATTGAATTTGTGTAACCTGCCTTTAATCTGCTTCACTGAGAATTTAAATTCATGTTTTCTTATCCCCTGTGTAGGCACTCACATAATAGCCAATAGATTCATGCAATGTGTGTGTGTGTGTGTGTGAAATATGACCGGTTTATATCGAACGGTTGAAAATATATTCATCATGGACCTACTTGCTCTCTGCCCCATTATGAACGACACGCTTTAAAGTCTTTTGCAGCATTCAAAATTCCTGAGTGTTACTCATCTGGCGGAAACGTTGCAGGATGTTTGCCGTTGAATGCGCCACATGTTATTGTGCTTAATGAAGTAACAAAATAACGCGTTGAGATAAAGTCCCATCGCCAGCTTTTGTGTTTATTTGGAGAGCTAATAATGCAAAAACACTTAGGGGGATGTACAGCGACACCATTTTTGAATCACCTTTATATTGTTTGTTGGGTAAACAATTCAAAACATATATTTGTTGACTGTTAACTAAACAATAGAGCGACTATTTTTTAGGTTTAGTAGATAAGTAATGGAGAAATGTCGTAAGCAAATGGGCATGTTATTTATTAAATATAAAACTGTTCATGTAATCTAAGCACATAATTAAATTTCCTGAAATTTCCTTTAGTTTGAGGCAATTCTGTCATTTCTTCATAAACTCGTAACTATGTCAACATACAAGGGTAGGTCCATAAGTTTCCGGCCTCGCCGATAAGGATTATCGTCTTCACAAAATCCTTATCTGGTGTCATACGTTATCTGTTAAGTAAATAACTTCCGCTGCGCTGTGTTCAGCTGTTCAGATATAGTTGCATAAAGAAGGCTATGTGTAGAAGATTATGACATGTTCAAAATGGAGTGTCGATCTGTATTAAGTTCTTCACAAAAGAAGGACTTACTCCAAATGAAATTAAACAGCGGTTGGACGGTTTATATGGAGAAGCATCTCCCTAATATTCTACGGTAAAAGAATGGACCAAACTTTTTCGAATGGGTCGAGAAACCATTGAAGACGAAGAGTGTGCAGGTCGCCCCTTAGTCGCCCCTCAGTCCTGAAAACATTGCTCTTGTGGAAGGAGAAATTATGCAAGACCGGTGACTCACAGTTACAGAAATAGCAGCAAGGTTGGGCCTTTATAAATCAACAGTTCTTCGAATTATTCATGAACATATAAATAAACACGAATAAGGTTAATGCAAGATGGGTACCTAGACTTCTTTCCTCAGTCCAAAACCAGCAACGGTTCATCTGTTGTCAGGCATTTTTGGAGCTCTGCCGAGGCAACGAGAGATAAATTCTGCAAACCATTGTTACAGGAGATGAAACTATGGTCTTCTACTATGATCCTTTGTCCAAAAGAGAATCAATGGAGTGGCGTAAACCTGGCGAGCACCGCCTCTAAATGCCAAGGTCACTCAATCAAGCAAGAAGATCGTTGGCACAATCTTTTGGTACTGTGAAGGAATACTCTTCATTGACTTCAAGGAGAGGAACACCACAGTAAATGGTACTATGAGTACTATGCTGGCCTACTGCACAGACTACGTGCTTCCATCAAAGAGAAAAGGCGAGGAAAGCTGAGTGTGGTGGTTTGCGTCTTCTTCACGACAACGTGCCTATGCACACAGCTTTTGTTGCAAAGGAAGCCGTGAAGAAATGTGGCTTCAAGGAGATCGACCATACACCCTACAGCCCAGATCTAACTCCCAGTGACTATTTCCTCTTCTCAAAACTCAAGGACCTTCGAGGAAGGAAATTTAAGTGTGACGAAGAAGTAATGGATGCTGTATATGTCCACTCTGCAGACAAGACTTTTGGCTATTTTTTGAGGGGGGATTGAAATATTAATTCAAAGAAGTGAGAAGTGTATTGCAATAAAGGGTAACTAAAGTGAAAAGTGAAATATAGTTTTTGTCTTTATCATACCTAGAAAATGGTTAGGGCGGAAACTTATGGACTTACCCTCGTATGCGTCTCAAAACCCTTTGGTAGCAACCGGCAATGGACAATATAAAAGAATTCTTCCGTACTTGTGCCAGCATACATGCAACCTCTGCAAGATCCTATTGGTCGAAGACCATTGTTAATTAAGAGCAGTTTTTAAGACATTAGTATGGAAATAGAGAAACAAAATTATATACAAAAACGAGTTACTGCGGGAAAAGTTTTAAATGGTGAGTATAGCCATAGTACAGCCCCATTATTTCGTAAGTGAAACTCATACATACTGTCATTTAATTTATACTGAGAACAGTTAAAAAGTCCTGACACATAGTGGAGCCAATTGGCGGTTAGAGGGTGCATTATTTAAGGTATTTTCTTACGTAGACTCGCGGAGCTCAAGAGCTTCACCATTTTAATATTTAGCTACAATCAACATATTAAATAACAGAATTTAGTAATTACTCTCCCTATAGTAGATGCTGAAAATATTGCCCATTTTCCCTGAACACATTCCACATCTTAGTAAATTATCATCGATGCACATCAATACGCCATCATTAATGGACCTAACTTCGTTTTAAATGGGTTTTTTAAGTTGCTAGGATTTATTTAATATCCTATTTTTCAATATTTTCCAAAGATAAAAATAACAAACCAGTTAAGACCTGGTGAACGAGATGATCATACATCACGGTCAATAATTCTTATTGCAATTCCATCATGGGTTAATGAGCAGTCGTTGATATTTCCTTGGCCAGGTTTCATTAAACTTTTATGCTAAATTTAATATCGTTTTCCCCATTGAAACCGGGCTGCCAGGACATTTACGCCTAAATTCCTGTCTAGTTGAGCCAGACGACTTTCTGTACCTGTTGTAAGTACGTTTTGAAGATAAATATACGAATACCATTGCTCAACATTGCTGCACTGTTAAATGAAATCTCTCATTCAGCTGCACAACACAACTGCCAGACTCTGCCAAACTCCCGCTCGCACTGACTGGAACACAGCAAGACGCCCCGCACACCACGTGGGGAATCTCAGAGATTGAGGAGGGTAGGTCCGCTGGTCGGCCGATCTAAGTTATAGAACTTATAAACTACTACTTAGCTTGAAAATTATGCTTTCAGAAAATCATTATGTGCATTAGCATTATCTTAACACAGCTGAATACATCGCCTTGTTCCATGAGAAGTTTTCAAAGAAAATATTTTGTGATGCATCTGAATTTTTCTGTCACAGCAGACCTTGTATTAATGTTGTTCTTTATGGAAGCCCATAAAGCGTTGTCTGCAATGGACAAGTCAGGATCCTTGATAACAAGGCTAAGGGATTCGTACCCAATCCACTGATTTGAAAAGATGACATTTTCGAACACTGCTGGCAAAATGCGGAGGGGCTTAGTTTGTAGCCGGATTAAACGAGTTATCTGCTGCGAGCAGCGGATAGAACCATTGTCGTAACATTCCTTCTTATGATCATTAACAGAATACAGTTAAAAATGTGGTTCGCGTTCATGCAGACCCAGATCCTAACGTGTGGGTGATTTTTCTGTAATTTCTGCGAGAAATAAGATCGTTCTTAGACCACTCAGCCATGAGCAGTGAACAGTATATTGTGTCACTTTCGGAACGAAATCTGCTGAGAAGTGCAGCGAAAACATTGTTTAGAGAGTTCATCTCAGTTTGTTAACAGATAGTATTAAAAACATTTTAGGTTTAAATATTTTATCATATGAGGTAGCTTTGTTTCTCTGGGTGTTCCAAGTTCAGTAAAGCGTTTTCGTGTTGATTTCACTGGTGTACTGGTCCATAGATGCTTGCACGTTGACGAGTATTTCTATCGTGATAGATCTTCTGCTACGAGCCCGTTTTCTCACACTCCCTGTTTCAAAAGCACGCTTTCCCCATCATAATGATATCATTCTTGGAGGCGACGGAATTCCAAATGCTTCTTGGAAGCTATTATAACGTCCATCATTGTCATATCAGTATGGGGCCTCTTGTACTCCCACATTGCGACAGCCAAACGTTGTTCAACAAAGTATGTTGACGCCATCATGAACGTTCTCATTCAAACAAGTATTGCTACGGATTAAAAGCCACACCTATCTAACAGTTTCTCATTTTTCTCCATGCAGAAAGTTTAAATTCCCAGACTATTGAGGTGAAAAAGTACATATACAAACAAAATTCATAAATCAGTAATTTCAAAATGATTTGAGCAATCCTGATAATGGAAAAATACTTACATATATATGTAAATTAATGTTATAGTTAATTATTTACGTTTTAAATCTTATCACATTGTAAAAAATATTATTTCTTCATAGAAATGGCATAACATGTAAATTATCAGTTGAATGAAACAAATATAAATGCAAGCTTTAAGAATTAAATTACACTAACATACAACAATATAAAACATAGGCTTCCATCTGGCCAATCATAAACTGATTTTGGTTGCAGAAAAGCGGAGTGTGTCCGCACATTTTGCTATCTTCTCAGATGTGATTTTGTTACTAAATTAAAAAATGCCAATACTTATAATGCTTTCCCCGTTACCTCTATCCCGACGTAATGAATGTATCACTCCGCGGTGCACAGACCTAAACAAAGGAACGTATCACTCCGCGGTGCAAGACTCCGTTTGGTTAAGTAGCAAGCACTATTAGCACTACAAATAGCTTATGCAACTATTTAATTGTTTGCTCTGCTTACTATTTAAGAACTTCATTAATACAAATTTTGCAGATAACCTTGTCGCTTCTTTTCAACGAATTTCCTTGATAGGATTTTATAACACTAGCAGGAACAGCTTAGAGAGCAACATGTGCGTAGATTTCAAACATTTAAAATGCTTAATTAGATATTAATAATGACTCATATCTCAAGATTTTTTAGTATTCACTAATATACTTATTAGTAATTTCCTTTAGGGACTACTGTGCGTAAGATCAGGGATGTAAGTGGTTCTGGAGTCAATGAGAAAAGACTGCATCACATGGTTATATTTTTATTACGATAGAAGTAACAGCAAACAGGTAAAATATTGCTACTGTTCTCTAGTCAGTTTTTGCTCGAGTGTTTTCATTTTCCCTTTTTTTCCACCCCACCAGCTTCAGAGCTATTGTGGAGATGTGCTTATGCCTACTTTTATTTTTTTTATCCTATGTGGGTATTGCACACCGGGATAGTGTTTCAAACCGAACTCTATAAACAAAAAGGTATACGTGTGTGAATATTGCCAACTGAGTTATCTTTAGACAATGAACTTTTAAGCTTTTAAAATGGTTTTAGTGCTTCAAATAAGCTCTAAAAATTAAGAAATATAAAATTTAAAATATAAATTAAAATATATTATATTAGTTTTTCTTTTACAACCGCTTAATCATGGACTTGGCATTAAATTTCACATATGTAATTCCTATTGCATTAACATAACAGTTTGAAGTAAAATAATGCATATAAAAGTATTTAAACTAATACAAGTAATATACAATCTTAAAATTACTTCAATTTGGTATCTTAAAGGACAGATAGAACATGTTCATATGAAAATAATGTGTTTATCATAAGAACTATCATAATTTCATGTATGACATAGTTTATAGGTTGTTTCATTTATCCATGTTAATTACAAAAATAACTCTTCGAAATAAACTTTTAATGAAAACACGACCTGATTTACATATCTAGGCAAAAACATCGATTACACTATTTAACATTGGTCACTTCTTTCCCTTAGCTTGCCTCACAATAAGATACAAAAACCTTTATCAGAATTGTACACTTTGTCTGTTAAATAAAGTTTGAAGGCAGAAAAATATATTTCCACATGGGAAATGTCAATGCACAAAATCAACAGGACAGTCAAATTCAGCTTCCTGTCAAATTATTTTGCTTACAAAACAATAATGTGAGACGGATTTACTTCAAGCCATCATATACAATGCCTGCAAGAAACTCTGCAATAATTCCCTCGGCTGGTGAGATAGTAACAACCATTTTTATCAGAAGAGAGGAAAAAGCATGTAGCTGTTGCACAAGGTGAATATGTGTATTGTAGACCCCGCCGAGTCCCCCTTCCCCCACACATGCACATATTTAATTAAATCCATTACTCACTTTAACGCACCAAAATACAAGAGAAAAAGCAATAAAGTAGGACTGAAGTGAAATGATGCACTGAGTTCTTACTTTCAGTTATGAAATTCAATCACCCAAAATAAAATTTTATATATATATAAAATTAATAGTGCAATGAAATATGTACATATGCACATTTTAAGCATGCAAGTAAGTAATGACATTTATAGAATAAACATTTTAAGCTTTTAAAGCCGAAAATACAAATATTCTGATTTTCTTCATTATATGTATTAAGGAACAAAAACAGGTATGTGCCTAAAGATCTGCTCTCTTTTATAATAAAGCGTTAGAAAAAAAATAAGAGAGACAGATTTGCTCATGAATATTATTTGGTAGAGCCATTTTTACATCTACAACGTCGAAGGCAACAGAGAATTTAAATCAAATAAAACTTAATAAATGCACACACATTTTAGCTTGCTTATGGTTTTCATTATTTTTTTTTCTTTTTTCTTTTACGCCCATTACTAATAACTACAAGGTACAAGTCCATACACTTGTAATGTATTGGAATGGTGAAACAGGACCTGATTAAATTACAAGTAGTTCATACAAATATATGAAGTAACAAAAGTTCAAGACAATATGAGCCGTTAGGCTGGTAACTACCTTGTACGAAACATAATAGATAGCAAATAAGCTTAATGGTTTAGAAAACTTGGTGCAATTTAGGACCAACTCATTATAAAACAAGTGGAAATTAAATAAAAACAAAACAACAGATGTCTATTGTGCACTCCTCTACATGTAAAAAACTGAATGTAACTTGAGTAAAATGCTGTTATCAACAATTTTATGTAAAAATGAATTAAAAAAGTCGTTAAAGCCAAGTAAAATGAAATACGAAAAAATCGAATACTTTAAAATAGTCAGAAAGCAATTTCCTGGCAATGGGTGCAAATATTATATTAACCAAACAGGAAGCAACAACTGGAGAATATATACACCATAATGTAGAGGCTAAAAGGCACAAATAACCAATTTATAAAAGGCGTAAAAAGCAAAAACAACCAGACTAACGCAATCGGCAATTATAAACCCGTATGTAAATTTAGCACTAACAACCAAACAGGTCCAACACGGTCAATACAACGGAGCTGATTAGATTTCAATTAAATAAGTTTAGCAAGATTATAAGAAAGAATTATAGGAAAGACATATAACACCAGTAAATATTATTTAATGTCAGGAATAAGAGTTACCTGTATAGAAATGCATCAAGCAGAGAAAATAACATAAGCTTCACTTAAGTAATATTCAGCTCTTCTAAAAGAAAGCATAAAAAACACTAAAACATTCTATATTTTGAGACGAAGCACTTTTTCAAGAGAAAACACAAGTAACGTAGACAGGGAGTTGACAAATTACTGAATTACACTGATACCTGATGAGCACATAAAATAGGGGAATTGACTAGTTGGAAAACATTGGAAAACCAAATAATGTAGAAAACGATATTGGTACACTTGTCAAGAGAGAAGCATTAACAAGTATAACACAATTAATGTAAACAGTAAGTCAGCAATGTTAAATAAAGGCATTATAGAGCCAAATAAATTGAGTCCAGGTGAATTCGTGGTTTATGAAAAACTATGGCAGCCGTCTTCTTGTCTCTAAGAATACTTTCAGAAGCCAACGGAGATAAAGCATCATTATATTTATACAGTAGATATAAATGAAACTTAGAGGGAATTGGAAAACCGAAAAAGGTTGAATAATATAATATAACGGAAAATGAAATAAAAATAAGCGGTTTAGTTAAAATATGATGAAATATTTGTTTAGTGAGCTCAAAAGAGAAAAAAACCACAATTAAAATAACAATGAAAACATCACCTTTAAGATAACCACATTATCATGTCCTCGGAGGATGCATCAGGACCACCTCATGTGGGGTGAAGTTTCAAGCTGTGATACTTTTCATGCCTTGTTGTTATTTTTCGCGTTTCTGGCTTCACTAACTTAACCATATTTAGCGAGGTCACCTATATATCTGTATCTTCTTAGTGTATAATTAAGCCTCTCTTTTGGTAATTTGGTTTCCTACATTTTTCACATATTCCTCCATCTTGTCAAAAATAACATAAATGGTTAAAAAGCTGTAATATCTCAATTTCTGAAGTGTTCTTTTAAAATAAATATTTTAAAAATTAATTTCACAAATTTGAAAAATATTTTGTATAGCATCCAAGTAGGAGGCACTATAAATGTCATAGCGTTATAAACTTTTAAAGCATTTTCTTTTACTTTAAACTATTTTAATTGTTTTATAGAGTACTCAGAATTTTACTTAGTTTTATATTAAAACCATATGTAGTGTTATATCCCAAACTTCGAAAATTACATATATTTATTATTTTTTATTTAACTTTAAACCCACTACTTTTGTCTGATTAATAGATTAAAGTGGCTGCTGCAAATATTGCAGGCAACAAGGAAACTAATTTTTGACGGATGTAAGCATATTTACAAAACTTTAATAACGCTAATCTTTTATATGGTTTCAGCACAACGAAGGCATTTCATACATAAAAACAAAACACTCTTACTGCCCTAGAGATATATATTTAATTTATTCATATCTAGGTTTACCCTCGCTTTGATGATACATTTCTATGGGGCATATTAAAAGAAATTATTTCACAACTTTACTTTCAAATCTGTAGTAGTTTCACGCTGATACGAAAATCAAAAATCAAAGATATGGTTCTAGAATTATGTTATAACATGGTTAAAGGAATATGTGCTCGCTTGATACGGGAGATAATTGCATTAGTATTTCGGTTACCTCCCTTCTGCCCACTATGTATATATTGTCCTTTTTGATAATACTTGTATTGAAATTAGGCTCGAGAGTCATTATGGAGATTAAAGGGCAAGAATGATATGAGATAGAGGCACGCGGAAATAATATTATAGCTAGTTACACTGCAATTCATGTTTTCCTTAATTTTACAAGCTTTCTGATGTTGCATTTAAGGGAAGGTTTGGCCGATTTGTCGGAAACAGTCATATGGACGAGACATGGAACATGGAAAGGTCTTTTTTGTCCTTTGTCACAGGGTTCCTTTGTTTCTTTTCTTTGTCTTTTCCCATATATTCCTTATCAACAAATGTCTTAATCCCCTTTGGCATGTTCATCCTCTTGATAGATTCTTTTTGAGTATCTTCAAGTTCGTTCAATTATCTTTTGTCCATAAATGTTTTAGTAACGCATTGCCACTTCTTTAATGTGTATTTTTCTGTTTGAATCCTCGTTAGCACCTATTGTAACTTGTCTAAAGACTATGTTCTATGATTGCTTTAAGAAATATAATGTCCGAGAATTGTGCCCTTTATCCAATCTATTTACTGATAGTGCTTTCAAATTTAATTCAAAAGAGAGACAGCGGTCATAGATTTACAAAATGTTATTTAAATGCTTTCTAGGCAATATTATTTAACATTTTACCTTATTTTCATATGTACAGGAAATATTGCAGTCAAGATTTGCATTCATTGTTCATGAATACTTTACAAAATTATCATTTTACAAATAAACCTCTTCCTTATATAATTTTTAGAATCATATTTCTAAAAGACACCACTGTGGTAGATTTATCTTCCGCAGAAAGATGTTGTAAGTTATTTACGATCTGAAATTTTACTTTTCCTCTTTCAGATGATGAGTAGAAAAATAAATTATCCACAACTATGGCTCGAATGAAGGAATTACACACAGCAGGCAAGGTTCAATCTGAAATGCCGAGACGAGACTTTTTGACAAAGTTTTTCCTTACCCTAAACCTTTTTCGGATTCAATCATGTCATGCAAATCCCCAAAGAACTGGTAGACGTATATCTTTGAAATATAAAGTCAAGATTGCACATAAAAACAAAGCATTATGTTTCCATGTAATTCAAATTAATTTATTTAAAGCCCAGATATCAAAGTAACATTTGCATGTTTTATGGAGTTCTACTGGATTTTAACTGTAATACATTCATTGTAGAGGGTTCTTAGCCAAGTAATTTGAGATATGGGATCAACGTTGCTGATAAGACAATGTTACAGCAAATCGAGGTAATGTCTTGTTTCGCGAGCAAGGAAATTCCGATTTTCAATAGCTCAATAATGTTCTCAAGATTTAGTGTTATAAACATCTCTTAAAGTTGGACTAATCATTTGATAGTATGGCATAGAAAAACGCTTAACTAATTTGCCGTGTTATGTAGCTGATTTAGAGTGAGCTATCCACCGGACTAAGTGGTCTAATGATAAGGACACAGACTGTGGTTTCGAGAATCTTAAATTTTTTGTACTGTGGGAAAGCTTTGATTAATTTTTTAAGATGAAATATGGTCATATTGCCTTGACTTCCGTCCGCCTAAAATACCATTGTATAACAAACGAACTGAGGCCGTGACCCATTTTGATTTAAAAAGGGATCATTATTGCTGAAATATCGGACTTAGGTATTCATTGAAAACACAAAAATTATTTAGATATTAATAAGGCCATCTTTATAATGAATAGTTACATTCACGATGACGTTAACTAAGATGAATTCCCAGGTGGCATAACCTCTCACCTCGAGCCTCCAAACTCGACTCTGCATTTTAGACCGTTAAACAACTTCTTCTTGTTGAGCATGTACCTTAAGGTACATTCATTTAAAAGGCTCTGTCTGTCCTTTTAAATCACACTCTTTCACAGCATACTTTCTTTATAAAACGGCATTTCTATCAAAACTTCATTTTCACACATTCAAAATATCCCATGTGTCATGCTTTTTTGTTTAAATTAAATTAAAATTTACCAGAATGTGCAGCAGTATTCATTGTAACGTAGTATAGAACAAAAACATACTAACACATATTAATTAAAATACTTTCTAATAGAAATGATTAATTTTAAAGATTGAATTATCTTACAGATTTACAAAATTATCACAGTTTACTGTTCAATTTTATTTAAAATATCTTTCTATGTGCTTTTTGTTTGGGGTTTAAGGCTACAATTGCAAAATGCCAAACATTTTTCTCAATACATCTGCCGTTAGGGACATTTTGATTATGCGTCATATTTAAGTAGCAAAATTTATGAAATAATTTATAACTCGCTAAATATTTATCCAATTTGAATGAAATTTGCTACACATATTACTTAACAGCAATGCAATTACAATGAAAATTTTATAAAAATGAATACAAAAATGTGGAACTCTGAAAATTCACTCCCAGGTCTCTTAGTCTTGCAATTCATTTCCCCACATCGTCATTCCCCTATTAGCCACAATATATAAGATGTAAAAGTTAAAGCCATGGGTTCCGTGTCGTACATTTACGGCAAGAAAAAGAACCGCAAGCCTGAAAGAAGAGGCTTCTGAGCAAAATTTGTCGGCCATTTCACGCCCTGAATTGAATGGGACGCCGATGACCTGAGCTGTTAAAGAGCATCCGTAAATAAACCAAATAAAAAGTTAAAAAATTAATAAAAAAGAAAGAAAAATATCAACGGAATTCGAGCTTTATAATAAATATCCCATTTTTACTTGTCGCTAGGAACATAGACATGCTCCATACTTCCGTTCATCATTGTGTGGTATCATTTCGAATTGGAAATTCATTAGCCAATGACGTGTACTGTCCTTTAGAAACTTAATGTCATACATTTTAAATTTCAACACATTGACCATAAATGCCCTATCTAAAACACCTGCCTAAGTCCCTTCTACTATTCTCTGATATTATTTCAGTGTAGTTCATTAACACTTATTGCAGTATAAAACAGTGCCAACTTCTCAAGACATTACAACTCCTCTAAACTTTCCTCTAACTTGTACGTCTTTTTCCACACAGGCATTCTTTTCTGAAGCACAAAGATAATTAGTTTTCTTTTCTCATTTCCAGCACAGTATTTTTTTCTTTCTATTTTTTAATTCCAACATAAAATATATTTACATTATCCTCGACATTTTCTTAATCACATATTGGCTGCTTTGGTAGCTTTTAATGTCGATCGTGGTAAGTGCCCCAGAAAGTTAAATTAAGGTGTAACAAAGACTCTGCACGCTAAAAGGCACTAAATCTTAGGGTACATCGATTTTCATCCTGACCTGCTCCGACTCCCTTAAGAGGTTATTTGTTCAACTTTTCTCGTATCTTATAGCATTACACTAGTTCCTAATTTTCAGAGAAACGTTAAGCTAGGGTTATGAAATAAACTTACTAAGCTTCAAGTGTATTTAAGCCCATTGTTTTCTGTAAACCTTCTTTCTAAATTTTAAAATATGTCTTCAGTTTATAAATAAACTCACAAGCCTAATTTAATAAAGTTTTGAACTCTTCTGAGTGAACTTTTCTGCGTGAATATCCTGGTCAAAATTAAACTCTTACTAAATGTCTGAAAAGAGAAAATTGAATTCATAATTTGTAAAATAATTTATTAATTATCAACTTTTTGTAATATCTCTTAAGTACAACTAAGATATATGAGGGCTTTAAATACAAAGGAACGAACCACAATGATAGCCTTGCACGATCGTTAAAATGTTTGGCATTTATGGACCAAACCAGTGAAATAAAAATATCCTTTTGTTAAAAATAGCTTATAAAATATATTTGTATACATTTTTCTAATGTTCAGAAACTTGAAATTCAGAACTTACTTTAAGCTTACTAGTAGCATTTCATCTAATTGTTTTATATCTTCGGGACGATGAATGAAATGGAAATGATAAAGGTGCAAATGTGTTGGCGAACATATAAATTTCTTTACAGTCGTATTTTGAGGAAAAAGTTTCCCTTACCAAAAAACTGAATCTAGGCACGTCAGTTACATAAATTATAAACCAAAAACACGTTTCATAAATCAACCGATTGTACTATAAAAGCAAATAATTTGAAATATAAAATATTAAAGTAGAATTACTGCGTTACGCTTATCGTACACAATAGAAATACCTTAGCTATTTACAATAAAGAAAGTAAAGAATATATTCGTGATAAAAAATTTAATGCGATGCTTTACGATAACAACCTAAAATTCCGTCTGAATAACAAGTAAATAGTTCTACAGGAATATTTTGGGATATATTTAGTATGCAGTCTTAAATGAGCATATATTTCAGATAAATATCGAGAACAATAATTATCTTAAGAAATCATAATAAAGAACTATATCAAAAATAATATTTTATAGATTTAACCCCTTGCTTAACAACTGATTTTGGAGCTACTATAAATAAAACTAGAACTTTTTACAATTTTTAAAAAAATAACAGCAATGTTTTGTAAAAGTGTTGTTGAGATTTCAATCAGTTAACAAAAAAGTTAATGATTATTTCATAATTAGGATATAAACGTGAAAATATATACATCTCTCTACCTTTATCTTTTAATATGCCACGATTTACTTTTACTTTTTTTGTTTGTTTATTCCCTTTTCCCTTAGTAAATCTTATATAACACAGGGCTCATATCGAGAACGTACGAGGACGGAAAATGTTTGATACTATCAAAATCAAAGCTTCGAACTATTATAGGCAATAATAGGAATAGTAAAGCCTAGATTAGTTTGCACGCGTTAATTATAATTTACGAGAGTTAAAAGATAACAAAAACTATGCTTGAAACTGAGGAGTAAAAATGCATTGCGTATAACGAATGTAATAAAAACAGATGAATGTTGACAATCAACGTGAGGGAACAGAAAGTATGGACCTTTCATACCCTAGAGACCTTGAGTTTGGTTCATACAATCGAACAGCTTCAATATTCCATAACTCACTTTGGCTTAATGACCATGACAATTTGAATTCTAATGTAACTTTATTGTACCACTAGCCTTACATTTTATATTTGTATTGCATTTCTAGCTTTTTAAATTAACTTAAGACACTATGACTAGTTCATATATTGAATTTATACTTTCATGTAACAATAAATTAATGAAAAATAAGCAGATCAGATCGTAGTAATATTAAACCTTCTCTCTAAAAATATTGCTACACTGTTAAGTTAAACAGGAATAATGATTTTAATATACTAATTTTTGCAGACAATACAAAATGAATGCAGTGTTTACAAGTATATATGAACTGTTTGTAAAACATCTACTGTAAAAACGATACTGATGGGGTTTCAATGAATACATACTTTTATGTAACTGTAGTTTCATTAAAATAAATGGATATATAATAAATACTATTTAAGAATAAATTTCGACAAATTTCCTAGCTTCAGTTTCATTAAATATGTCATTTTTTCCTCATTTGTGACAATAATTCATTTATGTAGCTACAGTTTTTGGATGTCAATCTAATAAAATTTTAACTGGATCCATTTGACTTCGTTTAAACGTACGCACTATACGTAGATCTTTATCGAAAATGATTAGTCTAAGTTTCTTATTACTGTACTGACATCAGTAAGCAAGATCAATATCGTACATAGTTTAACAGCACTCTCTTATAGTTAGGATAGTGCAACAAGTTCTCATTTCCATAAAACTATTTAACGAGTTCTAGTGACACATGAGGGTAAAACTGTACTAGGTAAGGGGAAACTAGCTGTTAATGTTATAAGAACGTGTTTGAAGAAGATGCCAAGCATGTGTAGCATGGACCGAGAGAATTTATTCAGCTACTGTTGAATCGAGACCACATCCTTGGTCTAGTGCTTAGCGTTGCTGACTGCTGGGGAGTACCTTCTTAGGACGTTTAATAAAGTAGGGAGGTCTGGAACGGGGTCCACCCAGCTTCGTGACAATAAGGAAACTTCCTGATGGAGAGGGGCGTTCTTCGATCACGAAAGTCGCGGGATGCGGGCATGCTGATGACATGCCTCCCTGCAATACTGCCCTCTATCTGTGAAGTTGTAAGACGGAGATAGAGAAAGCAGAGGTCGCTGCGGGAGGTCAAGGCTCACCCCGGGTAGTAGTGTCAAATGAGAAGAAGAAAAGGGCTGAATCGAAAATTATGTATGGAGTTGAGATCTGAGAGAGGAAAGGTTACGAGTATATTGATCATATTCATACATAGAATATTTTGTAAATTGTGCTGGGATTACTGAGGTCCGCTCCAAATAGAGTACCATTGGCTGAATTGGGAAGAGCTGGTAGGATAGGTATGGTAGTCAAACGTATATTGAAATAATGAAACGTTTTAATGGCCACATTCATAAGCATCTAGAAACAGAATGTTAGGGTGGCATTGTTCTTCTGTGTAAGCCCCTGGGTTCATATCCCACAAAACATTTTTGGTTTTATTTTTGGTTTTATTATTGGTTTTATAAGTGTATATGTGTATGTATACATTTTATATATATTAACATATTATTTTAGTTTTTTGACACTACCTATGCATATGCAAAAAAGTAGTTACAAGCTAACGTATTCTTCACAAATAACTAAATAAATATATGAACATAAACATTTATCTTCTAAAGTGAACACACGTAGATATAAACACAAATTGGTATCTCAGCATGTATAAGTACTTTCGATCTTCGGGGCATAGATGATGTCAGATTTCTACAGTGGTGTGGACGAGAGGCTACAACATCCCAGGCTTCTTGAATTTGTGTCCATAAGTCATATTTTTGTGCAGGAAGTGTGTGTGCAGAATATTGCATTTAGATAGAAGAAACACTGAAGGAAATATTGTAATATTCATTTTAATATATATGTGTGTGTGTGTGTGTGTATGTGTGTGTGTGTGTGTGTGTGTGTCAATATGTTAAAATTACCGCTTGCAGTGTATAAAACTAATTTATCATATGTTGCAAAGGTTTATTAATTTAAAAAAGTGCCAGAAGGGTAGCCTGAGCTCTTAAATACATCACTGCTCTCTGTCTCAGAGCTAACAGAATACACATACTAGACAGCGCCTTTAGTGCATGCCACACAGCCTTGCTGGTTACTTTATTTATTTTTTAATTTGTTTTATTTACGGACGCTCTTTAACATCTCAGGTCATCAGCGTCCCATTCAATTCAGGGAGTGAAACGGCCGACAAACTTTGCTCAAAGGCCTCTTTTTTCAGGCTTGAGGTTCTTTATCGTGCCGCCACGGTACTTCCCTTTTGAAGGAAGCCATACTTAGGTTTTACGCCCGCGATCCTGCGTTTAGGAGACAAGTATGGTTATCACTTCACCACCAGGACCGACTGGTTACCTTATGAACTGTGTGCTATGACAAGTAGGATTTAGAAGAATTTTATGTTAAAAAAACTATTTTTTGTCAAAGGTGCACTTGATATCTTGCTCTATTTAACAGCGTAATTGTGTTCTTTGTATCTATTATAGTTTCCATGAAAAAAATGGGAGACATTACTTTCGGAACGGCTTTCGTATGCTTGAGATTTATTTTCTTTAAAATAAAAAACAAAAGCTCTTTCCCACGTTTTCTGCGCAACAAGGTCAAAAGGGTAAGGAGTATTATTAAACAATCCAGTACTACCCTGTATGCATTTTATGAATAGCGGAAAATAATGTAGACCTTTAGCGCCATATGCATTACAGCGTTACCGATCGTCTTTAAAATTATCTTCTTATTTCTCTTTATAGATGAAACTTCAAGATTATATTTTGTTTTGTCATTTTTAGCTAAATAGTGTCTTATACCTCCTAACCGCCACGGTTGGCCGAGGTCGTTAAGGCGCGGAGCGGGAGATCTGAGGTTCGAATCCCGCCAGGACTGTGTTCCCTGACTAAGATTTTTTTCAGGTTTTCCTCAGTCCTCATAACTGGCAAATATCGAGGAGGTACCTTAAACTTAGGCCTGGGACGATTCCTTCCTTAAAAAAAATCCTTTCCCAATATATAATTTCATCTCGTATATCACCAGTATTCACCGCCTGTGGTGCCTCAGTAGTAAAAACGGGCGATAAACACAATTTAAAAAAAGTATACCTCGTTATAGTAGCAGCTTATCAATAAATAACACAACAGCAAATGGTGAAAATAGTGTTTCAATAGTAAGCGATGAATTTCATCACTGCATACATGCATCACCGCACCATGCGTTTTCAAGAATTGGTATATTCAGGTTAAATTATACACATGGCGTTAATTGGCTTAGTCACCTTACTTAGGATTCTACCTTTAGTATGGAATAAACAAAGACACACACATACACACTACGAGTGATTATAAAACAAAGAATAAAAAACTAGGAAAGGAAACCATGGTTAAATTTTACAAAATAGAGACCGTTACAACACATTCATACAGCTGAAATAAGAACACTAAGAGAAGAAAAAGAGAGAAAATACAAACAGTCGACATGAAATATCAACTGTTACTTAACGTGTTCTTGAAATTATGGCATTAAATACATTATTGTTCTTTGTAGAGATCAAGAATAAGGTAAATAAGGAGAAGATAAACAAATTCAACTATTAGTGATGTCAACTCAGGTTCTACAAATTGCTGCTGCGGCCGGCACACATAACAAAATTATGTGAGCAAAATATATGATGAATTATACAAATAATGAGAAGGGAAATCCTATCAATGATACTAACAGTGTTAACTTCATCGAAGTAAACTCGATAATGAATCCCAGCGGTTGAAAACCGGAGTAATTAAATTATATCTCCCAGAAATCAAATTAAACGAGGTGCTTAGCAGCCTTCGGCAATATTTTTACTTTGAGGGGAGTTGGGAAGATTCTAAAGACGCTGGCTAACAAACTTTGTACAACTGCTGTGCTTGCTTTCTGAAGACGGGGAAAATTCTAAAGGCCGATTGTTTTTGAGACGCAAGTCACGTAACAATAAAAGACTGCCGCTGTAGTTGTGCGAGTAGGTATGGGAGCACTTTGTTTTGATTTAGCGTCAACGTTGCTTACTTGTGTAAGGCTATTTTTTTACAACAGGATGAGAAGGAGAAAAAACGGCCACTAGTGTCTTGATAGGGGCAGGACAAAGTGAAAATCACTCAGCCACCGAGTTTATGTACTTAATGCAGTTTCCAACAATAGTCACTTTTTCTTAGCATATGGAATATCTTCTGCATTTAAATGCGTCTTTCTCATAGCCTCATAAACATCGCGATATCAGCTATGTCTTGAGACCATCCATATCACCTGTACGTTCCAATAATTTCTTCCCTTTTAGATATCCAAACCGTATTAGTTTTTTAGTTGCACATAATTTGCTATATTATTTTTATTTATGGGCAATTGCATTTGCTTACAAATAAGCACGCCTTAAAAAGTACAATTATTGTATGAAGGCCAGTTTTTCTTTTCAAGTCCATTATTTTTCTTGTTTAAATTTCTTGTATTTATGAAAATTAACAGCTTTGAAGAATACAAACCCAATAATATAGTGCCTGAAATTCAAAGAAAGTTGATAATCAGCCCGTAATACACATTCTATACATTTTCAAATGCCATATTTAATATAAAAACGTTTACTTTTATATTTAGCTGAATTTATCATGGAAAACAATGAAACCAAAAATATCGTGGTTGCTCTCACTCTCTATCTCTCTGACACAAAATGTATTAACATTACTTTCATATCCCATCAAGAGTTTCCAAACAAATAGTTTAGTCCAATTTTATTTGGAACACGCTCGTCTTGCATCCAGCCATGCAGGCTCAGCGAGAAGTCAACTGTGGTACTTTGACTTTTTTTAAATAGTGTTTAACGCCCGTTTTTACAACTGAGGCACCACAGGCGGGTGCCTTGACTGGAGAGGGCTGACTTTGTGATAACCTGTCGGCAAGCAAATTGGATATAAGCACGATACTTCTAAGTATGGAGTTATTTTCTAATAATAATAATAATAATAATAATAATAATAATAATAATAATAATAATAATTATTATTATTATTATTATTCTGTAATACGTCGTTCTAGCAACTTGATGCTTATACCAGGGCATATATTACAGTTTCTATAGTTTATTATATTTTTGTTATCTTTTACGCTTTTTAATATTATTTGCACAGATTATATCTATAACTAATTAAACAAAAGGAATTAATAAAAACACAAGTGAACAAAACTACCTACATTTAAAACACTCAAGCAATTCTCTAACTGGAAGCCAGTTAGCAAACAAAACTATAACTGGTAGCCAGCAATAATTTAACTACTAAAACTTAAATTCAGAACTAAAAACTGAGTTTAAAACTATCAAAAACTAAAACTACCGTCTATCGGAAACCGAAGGTTACAGTGCTGGTAACCAGCACCCCTAAGCTAAATTTTATTTGATCTATCTATTCCCTTGATCAATTTTATTGGTTTATAAAGTTATATTTTATTCCGCTACACTTTACACTTCACTTTCACCATGTTCACTTGAATTTCATTTCCACCGTCTATCCAAAACAACACTCACTTATCTTCACTTCGCTCTTATGTGTTCAAATTATGACCGAAAACATGTAAACTTTCAATTTAAACTATCAACAGCTATGCTACATATTTTATTATTATTATTATTATTATTATTATTATTATTATTATTATTAATGCTCGTTTACCTTGAAGTATAGATATAAAACTTTATTTATTTGCCTTAATAACTTGCTTTTATTTTGCATTGCCCCGAAATCGTTCAAATAAATTAAAACAAAGTTTCTTCTAACATTGTAAAGTAACGAAATTGCAATCAATTACTTAGTGCAGTCACAGTGAAATTTCTAAATCTCGCAATGTTGTAAAAATATTTTCAAATGTTTATTACAGGTTACTCTGCCAGCTAATATATATGGGAAAAGTTTCCATGTTTATTGTATATGTAATAGTTTGTGAAAAATATTTTATTCACTTTGATATTCTAATGTGCTAAATGTTACACAAATGCAGAATTTATAATTTGGCCAAATTAAATTATTAATACATTTAACTGATATGGAGAAAACAATTTGCCACGTACGAGTTTTTCATACTGCTCCGGTTGTGTTAGGAAAAATTCCTTTGCTTTGTGAGACTGTATTTTTTATATTTTTTCATAATTTATACAATTATCATATATTTTGGGCAATATAAAATGTTCTAAAATCATTTGACAATTATTTTACTCATATTTCTGAAATATAAAGAACATTGGATGAAAACTATTCCTGTAGAACATTTTGAATGAAAAAAAAAATAAGAAAAATTAAAATATAAACATTTTGAATTATTATTAGAATGCTTTTAGAGTCTTTAAAGACCTCTCATGTAATAAAGTTACATAAGCTTTAAGAAAATACGAGTTTTCACGTTTTTGAATCTTTAAAAAAAATTAAATTTCTTGAACATTTTGGCCAAACCTTAAGAAGTTCCAAGAATTCTTCTTTATAAACTTCTTTTTGAATAAAATGAAGTAACTCTAGCAAACTTTTGCATGAAAACTATTGAACACACGGATATGTCATAGTTCACAAAAATATTCGTCTTTATATGCCATATTAGTATAAAATACACAAACACACACACTCACACACACACACACACACACACACACACACACACACACATATATATATATATATATATATATATATATATATATTCTTATTCTTTGTCCAATTTCAAATGGAATAGCACGTATTAATTTTTCTCCCTATGATTTTAATGTTAATATTTTGACTATAGTTTATGTTACATTTCCCTTATATTTCTGTTCTTTATAAAATTGTGTTTTATATTACAGTTCTATATAATTGTTTTACCTATTACCCTTCTCTTATTTTAGATTCAAACGATACATTTAACAATACTGCATAAAGTTTAATTGCTATTATATATTTGTTTATTTTAACAAAATTTCTACACATTTTTGAGCTTACACAATTTATCTATTTCCAAAATAGTGTTTTATTCAATTCTTTCTATATTCGGATATTCTTACTTTTCCAACTTTACTGTAATCTTTTCGAAATTTAATAAACAAACAAATCTCTCGTTTCAGAACTTGGCAGATATATATTATTTAAATAATAAACGCGTCAATTTAGTTATTAAAGGGGAAGTTTAAACCAACGTGGATTACATTTTAAATGTCACGTCCTCTCTTGCAGTCAACTCCAATCTGTAATTTCAAATAGAATCGCAACCATGTCTTAAATTTTAAGAGAATTCATATGTTATTTCATTTTTTATTTGCTATCGTTGCCTGGCAGCCTGAACTTTTGTTTATATTTGTGTATATGAAAATGCTGAAGAATTAAAAATAGAAATAACCCAAGAATGGAAACGGGTAAGTCAGGAAACATTCCGCAAAGACCACGAGGGGTTCCGAATTCTGCTTTGACTGAGTCAAGAACGGTGCAAATTTTGAACATTGAATTATCGGCACTCGTATAATCAGCCGCTATAAAAAGCGCGGATAAACTTTTTGATATGGCCGTTTCTCATATTCCAACCACAGCACTGATAAATTCCCTCGCTGTCATTCGACATTACTCCACGTGGAGTATGTCTACTGTTAAATCCTAGACTGTTATTGACTGAAGCTCAAATATTAGAGATGCGGCCAGAGAGAGAATATCTATCGCTAGGCCAATAAACAGTTGATCTCAAAGGCTCAGAACAAAATGTAGCAACTACATTAAAATTGTAATAGTAACAAAAACAACTGTGCTTTCATCCTATAACATACTGATTTTCTTTCTATTGTGTCCAAATGAAAATATCAATAAAATGGTTCAGGGTGCCAGTCACAAACAAATCACAAAAGGTAATATAACAATAGAACCATCTTTAAATTGTAATTATCAAAAGATGGGAGTTCTCTTTGAAATTTCAAGTGGAGGTGGCTGGGATGAGGATTTGAAACCCAAGATGCAATCAACATTGGTTTTGAAATTCTTCCTCTACAATTAAGTGTGCGTATTTTTTGTTTAAATACATATGTTTCAACCAGTATTCACACTGAATTTATTATCAGAAAATTAGAAAGAAATACTTGATTAACTCATTTTCCTTGCAGTTTATATTCCGCCTGTTATATAGAAGTTCAGACACATGTATGACAATGAAATTTAAATATCTCCATTCTTTTAATCTAAAGTTTTTCAATCAACAGCTACCTATTCTTATTTCTAACAATTTATTTTTGGTGACTTCAATGTAGTATTAACATTTTATTTTTAGATACCCATTTAATACTCTTTGCACACATTGTCTAATGCCACTATTTTTTAAAGTTATATGTTTTCCATTTCCAATTGCTTTATCAATGTAAAATGTTTATAACCTAGCTAACTATTTAATATTTAGAAAGACTAAATACTATGTACGTTTAAAGTGATCACTCTTGTTATATGCTTTATCTAGAACTGTTAGAACAGAAAAAAACTAGTTGAAGTTACTAAGTCCTCCAGTAAAGTCTTCGATAATGTTTTATTATATGATACCCAAACAACGTTCTCAATTGCGTATTGGTGTTTTAACTGTTAGTCGTTTTATATATTTTTAATAAAGTTTCTATTATTACCAAGGCTTATATAATTCATATATATTCAACTTTAAAGATATATAATAAAAACAGTAAAGAACTAAGAGTTTATCATTACCTTTGTCTGCATCTTTGGATTTGTTCAGCATTATTTACATTTTCGGCATTTGAATACTTTACTATTTGATTTAAATTAATATACTGCAGACAGCAGTTTCAACAGCCGTTTACTTTAACTCTTAATTATATTTATAAAATAAAAATATCGTAATCACTTTAACTACTTAATATTTTTGCGTCATTATTAGAAACTTTATCCTAAAACGTATTATTACTTTCGTTCTATTAGAATATCGTAATCTTGTCAAATTTTTAATTTTGACATTTTGAATAATAGAAATTGTTATTACTATTATTAACATATCACATTTCAAGGATTTATAAATTTTTATTTGATATCAAGATCGTATACGATGCTCATCTGTTAAGCGTTAAACATTACGCAGCAAGCATGCATGGTGCCTTATATCCTAAAAGATATCCCAGATCCCCAGTGCTCTTCCCACTTTTCAAAACAGTCCCCAACATCTCCCCTCGGGATTAACTGCTTTGCTGCGCTCTCTTTAATCTCCTTTAAAAATCTTCCTCTATTGAAACGGCAGAAAGTCAGAAGTTATAGGAAGCCACACGAAGGCTGTGGATGCCGCGATATTTAACTCCCTCAGCAAATCCTGCATGGCTATGAACCGAATCACGCAGTATACAAGTTAACCCTCAAGTCAAGCTAGCTAAAAACATTTTAATTCAGAAATGGTCTCAGTCATTTTAACATCGGTCATCCAACTATCTGATGACCGAAATGTTGGCGGGGAAGTGTACCGAACTATAACATTTTGCTCAAATACAGCCGGGCTACACGAGTCGGGGCGGAAAGAGCTAATTGAACTGTTACGTTGACTTTACGTCTCACGCCACCCAAAACACCGAAAGAAAGAATACGTGTCTAATCCTAAAATAAAGTTTGCAAAAAATATTACATGGAAAATACTACGTCTAATTTTATTCCCTAACACTAGCGTTTGTTTATGATTCGTTTGTCTGTACTGAGTCCGCTCCTGCGGTCAGGATATTAGAAGACAAATTCCCAGGCAATCGAGTTCCAAGTAATAACTTGGCGAAAACTTTGTTTTAGTTATTAAAACAAAGAATTCGGCCCAACAACCCGGAAGTTTTTAATTTTAACAGATTTATAAGTGGATTCAAATTTATTAGACCGACTTTTGCGTTACCCGTTCACTCGTACCGGCTAAAGTATAACCTAGTATCCCCAAGGATGGCTTTTCGACCGACGAGGTTCTCGTCTCTGCGTCGGTCAATAGATAATTGGATAACCCGATATGTTGCCTTAAACAGAACAATACAACATTTAAAGTAATTAGCATTATTCTAAGCAGGTGAGCTAGTTCATGGTACCTACCTATAGGCCGGGTGTTTGTTAGAGATAGCTTACTGTTAACCATTTTCTTACTTGCCTACAAAGAGGGTTACACAGTTATCCGAAATATCGAACGTTTCATGTGGCGTTTTTCAAATCTAATCTCCCTAGTACATTTTCTTATTAAGCTTTTATAAGTATGTATGTTAATTTGTAAACACCGTTAAATAATAGAATTTTTTGCAACACCAGCCGTGATTCTTTTGCCCTAAATTATTTTCTCTTAAACGCATGTACTAAATTAATGATGCATTAAACTATTTACTTCGCAACGCTGCAAGACTGCTGCACGGCCCATAAAACGAATAACAAAGCATGCGTTTGGTTTTGACTTTAGTAGCATGGAAAACCGTTCTCTATTTACAATGTGATGCCTTTCATATTAATCCGATTATGCTTTGTGCGTGACATTTTCATGTGTCGCTTACAGTATTTGACATATACATGTGTTTTAAATGTATTATTTTGTACGCCGCAAGAATAAGCAACAGGTTCTCGTTGTAAATAATTTTAATTTGGAATATTTCTGTGCATGTTCCCCTGTGGTTTATTTGTCATGAATTTAGAAACATAACAATAATGAACTATACTGATATAAGTCAGCTGTTTTACTTAATATATATATTCTTTTCCAAAAAAGTGTTATTTCACGAATGAATAAAATACTAATTTTAGTACTAATCAGTACAAATTTAGAAAAAATAGATTTCCAATTTTACAAAATACCTAATAGTTGTACAAAAAACCTCTCGGTTTTAATTAATCCATGCACATTCAAGCAATATTTATTGTAAAAATATTTAAATTCCTAAATTTGTTCTAATTTATACTCTAGTGCATTTCCTCCTGTGTGATTGTCCTAACTGTTTGAAAAATCCCAGCATTCGCCCAGTGAACAAAAGAGAAATTGCGGTTTAGACATTTTAAGCAGGGATGTTGCCCCAGGAAAGTTTCGAAACATTTTTCAGTGCCTTTAGATGAAGAGCCTATAAAATGAGCCATACAGGGAACTACATTGCACACAAGCTATACACTGATAGACTAATTCTAAAATATACACAAAAAGAACAATAAAATGATTTACTAGCCTGAACATCAAATCTTAATGAAAATCAGTCAGTTTAACTTTCCCTTATACAAAGAGATTTATGTAGAATTAACACATTTCTTATTTTATTTATTTCAAAACGAATGATACTACTGACAGCTTATTAAACCTCAAACGTAGAGTATCCTTGGGAAATTATTAATCTCTATAGAAAATACCCCCGCCCCCCTACTGATAAGACATAACGCAACAAGGGATTTGTTGTGAAAAATCGTGGCTGTTGTCCATTAAATGCTTCGCAGACGAAACATGATTCCATTTATGCCGCCATGTGAACTCATTTATTGGACCATTCTAAACTTACGTGTTATTCATGAAGCGCCTATTCTCCCAGTTAAAACAGTTTTTTTTGTTTAATTCCCGTTTTACTACTGAGGCATCACAGGCGATGGACACTGATGATGCATGAGATGAAATGATAAATTTGAAAGGATTTGTTTTTTAAAAGAAGGGAGAGTTGTAGGCCTAAGTTTAGGGTACTACAATTTATGACTGAGGAAAAGCTGGAAAAAACCTCAGTCAGGGAGGACGGGAATCGAACCCCAGACCTCCCGCGCCTTAAAGACGTAAATCAGGTTTTGGTGGGCAATATCTGCACAGAGAATAGTGAGACCAATTTTTTTTGACCAGACTGTGGGCGCTGTAGAGTACCGCTGTATTTTTTATTGTTTTTTTTTTTTGAGAAACTGTACGATGCAGAGCTGGGTCATGGATGGTGCCATATGCCACACATCAAAACAATCGTGGCGCTAATTGAATGTTTCTTTGACGCCCGGATAATCTTCAAGAACCTGTGGCCGCTAGAGATCTCCCGATTTGACCGGACTTCTTCCTGTGGGATTACTTAAAGACAGAGTTTACACCACTCGCTCCCAGGCATTGGATGATCTGAAGTACAACATTACACAACAGATTAATGACAAGCTGCCAGTAACATGGAACGACGTGTTAAGTTATGCCTTATGCAGAAGAGAGGACATTTTCAACATGTTCTAAAGAGGTTAATCATCTCCCAAACATACGATATAACAAGTTGTTGCTAGCAGCATTCGTTTTGAAATAAACAAATAAAGAAATGAATTAGTTCTATATAAACCATTCTGTATTAACTAAACGGGCTAGGGGGACAACCGTTTTACATTGTCAGCCTCTGGAAAAATATTTAATGCCTGCTCAATTCAAGATTTGTTGACACTTAATTCAATCCGAGTCTCGCTGAAACACTTTTCACTTTAAGTATGCCAACAAGTGATCACTTAAGTCTCTTCTGAAACGCTTAAGACTGCGCTTAACCTCAAAATGATGACCTATAGCTCAAAAAACAAAACAGTAAGCCGATATTAGGCCAAGACACCAACTGGAATAGTGTATCAAATTTGAAACCTTACTATGGCTTTCGAAATGTTTCACAAAAGTCTTAAGACTTTTGTTCTTCTTAAATATTATTTATTTTACTTCATTGTGTCCAATTGTATAATATCTCTGATTATTACTATCCTTGCATTTAGTATTTTTCTTAAAATATTGTCAAACTTAAATTTTGTTACTTTAAAACAGCGTTCAAAAATATTATTGCTAAATCTTTTAAGTGCTAACATCAATTATATTTTAATTGTATCTTTTTAATAAAAAATACGAAAAAATTACGAAATAACAAAGATAGAAGTGAAAGATTACTTAATAGAAATTTCTTTTTCTGAAAGCGATTAACAGTGCAATTCATAGATAAAATTTTGGGCGCTAGCAACAATTTGATCTATGTGCTACACCCCTTAATTATTTATAGCTGACATATTTTTTTCCTGGTACAATAATTCCTAAAACATATAAAACATGTGCGTAGTTTTAATTCATATCAGCTGTTGAAATAACAGTAAGGGCAGACTTGGTAAAAAAATATAATTGTGATTAAATACCTGCAAACGAGGGAAATATCTCCTAAAATTCATAAAACTGTCAGCATTTTTGGAGAAAGTGCTGTCTTAAATACTGTCCAGGAAAAATCCAGTAAAAAAGACGAAATCTCAAAAACTGTCTGCTTCTTTAGTCTAAGGGTATCCCTCTCTCCTTTGTATCCAAAGTTTGAGAGTTCAAACCAGTCGAGTGTGCAAATTTTTCTGGACCTACGAGTAAAAGTCCAGGGGGATTAAAGCTGCGGGTCACGTGTCGTAGATTTGTGGCACATTAAGGAAGCTCATATGGGATGTTTCAAGTCCAAATAATATCTTAGCAATGAGTGATGGGCTAAAGGCGTGATATTTCTGATGGTTTATGTGGTTATTCAGGATCTGGAACAGGTCCTATGGCTAATTATTGTAAATGGATTACGATATATCAGAATGTAATGTATTTATTGCACTATCAGAAAAATAAACTCAAAAAGTCCCTAAGGCAGGAGTTGCGTAAACTAAGTGAATTCCTTACTAATATAATAACTTTAAAATCCAAACTATGGTCTTATTAATTAATGGGATGAAATAATTTATGGCATTACTGTGTGGTATTTGGGAACAAAATTAGAATTCTTGCAATCTCTAAGTGGCATAAAGGAGAAATTACATATATTTTATTTTATTTGAATGGCATATACCAAGTGTCGTTTAATAAATTTAAAATTCTAGCCACTAAAGCAATTTTTAAATTTTGCTTTGACCCCCACTTGTTTTTCAGGTGTACCCACCTTCTAATAGCCCGATTGCACCGATTTTCCGAAATGAAATTTATACAATTGTTTTAAAGAAATACACCGAGTTTTGTTGAGAAAATACAACCATTTTGGCCATTAGAGCGATTTTTAAATAAAATAAACGGTCAAAGTTTTCTAATTAATGAATTCGACGAATTGTTTGTTAATTAATGGTTATATGCAAAGTTTTGTTGAGAAAAAACAAATATTGCGACCGCTAAAGCGTTGAAAACACACACACACACACACACAAATAATCGGTGAATATCCAAACGTTTTATCCTTTTTGTGCTTCTTTTGTTCTTGCTATGTATGCACACATATATAGTTTTTTTTTTTCATTATCATTTTTGGTGCCTAGTGGACAGGATTGCCGGAGATTTGAAGAACTTTTTAAAAAATCATTTCATGGGTACAACCGCAATAGCTACATTCCTTCGAAATTCTCTAAAACAATTAATATGAGCTATGATAATAATGCACTTTTATTTAGTTTTTGATATATTATTAATTCTGCGATTTAACTCTTTAATCTGTTTATTAAGTTTTATTTAAATACAGTGAACCATCACCATGGTTTTCTACGTTTTAAGGTGCATGGAAGAGGAGGTACATGCGTGGAATTTTTAATCCCTGAACCAAACGCAAATATGGAATATTATATGATTTTGTAACGGTTATCCGTGTGCACATACATTCCGTTTAGCTACAGATTTATTTCACGCTCAACGACGGCATTTGTTTGCAAACACGCATTTCCGATGTCATTTCGCTTGTAACAATGGGCCGTTAACAGAAACGCTAATGCCGAATGCTAATATAATTTCTGTAATCTTCTGGAAATTTTACCTTGTTAAAAATGTCATTATACTAGTCGGAAGGGGGTGGGTTATTATTTAAGTTTAGTTTCATAACACCATTAGCGTAGACATGGCTGATTATGTGCAATTTTGGATTAAAATCGTATGAATTAATTCCACTTTGATCATCGTAAAATATAATTTATTTGGATTAAGGTTGCTTGACAACAATAGAGTTATATGCCAGACCTTGTGCAAGGATGGTCTGAAAATACGTATCTCAGCCCCGAACTAGATGGCCATTTAATTGCTATATACTTTTTTGTGTTGGTATAAGTCTCTTGAGCATTCATTACAAATATTAAATACTTTTTTTAAAATTATTACTTTTACATAGTGTTGTGAGTATTTAAATCCAAATTGCAGTGATAAAGTTTTTCATTAAAGATGGTTTAACTTCGAAGGAAATTCATACCAAATTTATAGAGTTTGCAGTGACTCTTCTCCCCTATTTCACACGATTAAAAAATTGGACTGCTAAATTTAAACATGGTTAGGCCAGAAAGTCCAAAAAGTTCAAAAACAGCAGAATTCGATCAATAAATACAAGACCATCTATACGTTAATACAACTATCGATAATGAACAAAATGGCGCGTTTTCGGTTGTATAGTATGTAAACAATTGGTCGTGTGAGGTACACAGAGTTTAGTTTTGACTTGAACGTGGCGGTTATTCGAAGGAATGTTTTTAAATCTATCGCGTCAACCTTCAATATAATTGTGCGTTATAAGAATGGGTCGTTCGGGATATAAATCTAACTATATTGCTACTGACACTTCAACATTTAGATTCCCAAAAGATAAAGTACTGCGGGAGAAATGGATTGGATTTATCCATGGTGATAAATACTGTAGTGACAGATAGTTCTGCAGTGTGTATAAAACACGTGAAGACAAATTTATTGTTAGAGAGCAGTCGATTACTGTTTCTCGAAAGAAACCAAAACCTAGAGAGATGCCTATCCCAGTATATTCTCCAATTAGTCATCTTAGCACGCTGTTAAGGCCCTAACGATAGAAAAGACCCTGCATTTCGTTCTGAACGTTTGCTAAAAAGTGATGTGAAGATGCTATCATTTCTTGTTTTGACAATTTTGCAAGACATTAAACAATTCAGTTCACTTGTGAAAGACCGCCACAGGTGGTCGAGGTCGTTAAGGCGCGGACTTGTGAGCGTGAGGTCAAGGGTTCGAATCCTGCCAGAAACGTCCTCCTTGATTGAGTTTTTTTTTCCAGGTTTTCCTCAGTCCTCATAAATGGCAAATGCCGGGGAAGTACCCTAAACTTAGGCCAGGAACGTTTCCTTCCTTAAAAACCCTTTCCAAATATTTCATTTCATCTCATGTATTATCAGTGTCCATCGCCTGTGGTGCCTTTGTTGTAAAAACGGGCGTTAAACACTATTAAAAAATTACTTGTGAAGGTGCACTATATTCTGTTTATTAAAATAAAGGACTATGTATGTACTGATATTCCATCTCTTACTGTAAGATTAAAAAAAAAAATCTTTAATGCATAACTTACTGTGATTTAGGACATGTCAAATAATTCACATAGGTTTTATTTGCGCGCGCGCGCGCGCGCACACACACACATACACATACATAATCTTGCTTAATCTTGTCCGGTTATGTTTCTCTAAGATTATATTTAATTAGATTAATATTTGCATGCTTTTATTAATTTTAAAAATATTTCATATATTTCGTTTATTAGACATTTTTAATTTAGGGGAAATGAATAAACACAAACACACACATACACAAAATATTGCATAAGAAACCAGGCTATGTTCATATGTATTGGTAAATATTTAGTTAGAAAAAGGTTTATATATTTGTTTTATTTAACAATGTTTTTCTGTGTTTCCATTATTGCACAAAATATACATATATATTAATATTTACACATTTATTAATAGGAGAGGAATAATACATACTCTCAAAAAAGCCTTGCAAAAAAGCACAGGTTATGTTTACCTAAAGCTAGTATTAGGTTAAAAAAGAGTTCACTTACTAGTTGATTTATAAACAACATTTTCTTAACTTTCTTTGTAGAAAATGCAACTTTTAAATATTTATACTGATAGGAAATTAATATATGCCCAAACATTAAAAATGTTGCACAAGAGCTCTTGCCTAAAGTTGGCATTTAGTTAGAAAGAATGTTTACATATTTTATTTATTTGTGAAAATGTTTTCTGTTTTATATTACGGCATCCAGAAAGTAAGTCCCAATCGCGCCTAGAGATGGCACCGCTAGTCGGATAGGAATGCGCATGCGCAGGAATAGAGAGGAAGTATGTGGTAATAATGCAGTAAAATTTCAGCCTTGTGACGGCCGTGGTTACCGCGCTGTGCTAGGAGAAAATGGGTGCTCTGATATTGTCTCCCGCCAACTGGGAAGTTCCTGCAGTCATCCGAGTTTTGCACGCTCGTACTTTCTGAAATATCAACTTTATATACATTTATTGATGGGAAATGAATAACATAACGAGAATTTTAGAAAGTTAACATAGAATGACTTAATCCAATGTATACGGCGGCCATCTTTGTAAAGTTCTAAGGTCTGCTACATGTAGATGGTCGTGTGAGATATTAGACAACCAGAAAATTAAAGTGTGTGAAATTCTTGAAACTATAGACATTTCAAAACAGCGTGTAGGTTATATTTTATACGAACAATTGCATATAAGATAAATGCAATGTTTGTTGACGTCAAAGCCCATCCAGGTGGTCTAGTGGTAACCATACTTGCCTCGTAGACCCCAAGATCGCCGGTTTAATCCCGGCCAGGACCGATGGATTTTTTCGCGAGTAAAAATCCTAAGTATGACTTCCTTCGGAAGGAAAGTAAAATCAAATTCCCGTGTTTTAGTTTTACGGCACGTAAAATAACTTCAAGACTTAAATAAGAGGCCTCAAAGCATAATTTAAAACCCTGAATTGAATGGGACGCTCATTACCTGAGATGTTAAAAACCGTCCGTAAATAAACCAAACAAACAAATAAATAAGTATACAGGAATTAAAAAATGCATTCATATGAAAATATCCCAACAATGCGTAAGGCGTTTTGACAGCAGCTATTGGTTTTGTATGTCGATTTATATTTGTGCATAGACTGGGACCCACAACCACACCGGAATCGAGACAATGGTCAAAACAGTAGACAGTTCATCTCATAATTAGACCAAAAGTTCCATATACAAGAAAGATTATTTGAGACACTAAATGAATTTTATTAATTACCTTCAGAGGGTAAAACCGCAACCTTAAGTTACTTTTTGAATCTTTTGAATCAACTAGACGAAGAAATCTGTGAGAAAACATCTTTTTGCGGAAGAAAGAAAAATAACATTTCATCAAGACAATGCACTTGCTCACCTTCCAGAAAGCATTTCAGAGTCGAGATAATGGAATTGGAGAATGGCTGGATTGACTCTGGGAAGATAAGTTGGAAAATAAAAAAATGTTTAAGTTAAAAACTGATTAGAAAGAGGACTTTTCACACCGTATTACCCTATTAACACAATACCGTGATATGCAAGACCTCACGTCATAAATGAACTTGACGGAAATTGAAGCAAATTTTATGCCATTATTTTGAGGTTTAATGCGAGGCAATAGCAGATGAAATCCATGGTTAAAGAAAATTTTACATTATTAAACATACATCTATAAATACGTTGAAATGACCTTGGATTAAATACCGAAACATAAGAATATCACAGAAATCACATACGTACTTTCTGTAACAGAAACAAAGGTAATGTGCTCAGATTGACAATCTAATCTTTGTTTTATTTATGTAAATATTTGTCCAATACAGATTTATTGGGTTTCGTGAAATTTAAACAAACAAGCAGAAGTGATAGATTTAACAATTAAAACTACCTGGCCATCTGCCGTGAACCTATGGCATTTATTATAATATTGTAACTGTTATTTCTCTTTTTTTTTTTTTTGAGTAGTGTTTAACGCCCGTTTTTACTACTGAGGCACCACAGGCGGGTTATTTCTCTTAGTGGTTGTCATTCAATATGATACAGACATAATTTGAATGCACGACTTGGTTGGTGTTATTACAGCAAAATCAAAAGTATGGCAATTCATGATAATGAAGCAAGTATATGTGTTATAATGCTTTTTGTTTTTTTGTTTTGAAAATGTGTGATTAACTTTACGAAGTAGACAAGAAAGTTAAAGTCTAAAAGAACCACATTAACTTTAGTATCTTTGTTACAAATAGATGCCTAGGAATATAATTCTGAACATTTCACACCTCTATGTTAATTCGAATGAGTACTCCTATCAACAGACAGGCGGCCGAGAGCTTTTTAAAGGAATTGTAAAACAGAAATTTTCCATCATTTCTATAAAGAGATATGATATTACTTTATTTGATATATCTTGTTGTAAAAAGGATGTATTAACTGTGTATTTTTAACTAGTGAGGCATACATATTATGGATAGGTAAAACGAGGCACCACAGGCGGTGAACGCTGATGATACATGACATGATATATTGGGAAAGGGTTTATTTTGGGAAGGAAACGTTCAAGGGCTAAGTAAAGGGTATTTGCCCGGCATTTGCCATTTATAAGGAGTGAGGAGAAAACCTGGAAAAACCCTGTCACAGAGACGGTCATGGTGGGATTCGAACCCCAGACCTCTCGCTCACGAGTCCGCGCCTTAACGACCTCGGCCAATCTATGGTCCTCTATCTATGGTCCTATTGGTCATTATGCGTGAAGTAAACGATTTGTTACTCCATATAGAATTTTCAGCGATAGGTTAAGCTGAAACCTCTGTTTATAAACTGTTTGCTGTCTTAGGAGTTCAAAAGTATTTTATGACGAACAATATTCTTTTCATCATTTCTTTCCCCCTCAAGTCTCTATATCGCACTTTCGACAATTGCTATAAATAAAACATCTCAAAATGGAACGACCTTGGCATATCCTAATTCTATGTCTGTACTTAAGGGATAGATTTTTCAAAGTTCCACATTTTTCAATGAATATTTCTGATTTTTTTATATAATTGCATTGCTGTTAAATTAATAGGTGTACCAAATTTAATTCAAATTGAATAAATAATTTTCGAGCTATAAATTATTTCACAAATTTTATTGAGTAAATATGTCATATAATAAAAACGTCCCACGCGTCTCATAAATTGAGAAAATTCATTGGCATTTTTTGCAATTGGAGCTTTGAACTACATAAAAAGTGTATCAAGAGATATTATAAATAAATTTAATGGGTAAATTGTGATACTTTTTTAAATATATAATGCATTTTAACCTTTAAATTTAACCATTTATAATATAATTTTAAAAATTATTGTTGATATTAGCATATATTCTGTGTCATAAATTATTACAATGGATAATTCTGCACATTCTTGCAAATTTTAATTGAATTTAAACAAAAACTAAGACGCCTGAGATATTTTGAATGTGTGAAAATAAAGTTTTGAGAAAAACGCTGTTTTATAAAGAAGGTATGATGGGAAACGGTGTATTGTGCACTTAACATATCAGAACCCTTCTGATTTTTGTTCCATGCGTCTGTACTTCCCTTTGTGTCATTCTGTGCTGTTGTGTTACTTTAATCACCTGCAGATCCTTTCCTGCTTGTGGCAGCTGACCTCCTGGTTCCGTAGAGTCGAGTCGTCTCCCAGGTCTTACTGATCTTTGAAGCAACTGCCGAACATTTCTCACTCCTTATTACAAATCTCAGCTCCTGAGAAGTTAAACAACCCATATTAAAAGCAAAAACAAAATTTAATACCCAGTTTCTAGCAGCTTCTTAGAAATAAACATGTCTTTGGGGCAGTTTTTCTAAATGAAAGAGTTTGTGTCCTCCACAATCACAGCATGCCAGTAGTTCAGTGCAAGCTAGTCTCTGGTAGATGGGAAGAATTCTCCTAACTATACAGTCGTCCAGATGAACAGCAATCTTGCAATGGTTCTGCAGAATCTCACCGAGAGCTATACATCTCCTATTATAGAAACACCAAGAGTTTGTCCCTGTGAGGCTTTTCTGATGTTTTAGCTGTTGATTTGTAATAGTAAAGTGTAACATGTACGTCATTTTTCATGGCAGATGCTTCTGGATGGCCAGTATGTAGTAGCTGCTATAGTTTTCAACAGCTTACCATGCCACAGCCACCAATCTAGTGTCAGTAGTACCTCTCATTAGCTTGAGGAAAGCTGTAGTCATCCCATCCTCTTTGCTACATGATTGACGCTTTCTTTCCTCACTATTTCCACATCAGCAGCATATACCGCCACTTTCTTTAGGTACTGGGAGTCCTTGCGTCTCCATCAAACAGTAAATTGTATATCTCATTCCAGATTTTTGTAATGAGGGGGTGTGTCAGATTGAAAAAGGATACGTGGAGCTCTATAAATGCCTGTATAGCCCTAAGGGAGGGGGGGGGGGCATTCAAATGTTGACTCTCTGTGGAGTCCAATGCCTCAAGGAACCATTTTCGATTTTTTGACTGATTTTGGCCAAAAACACACTCCCAGTGTCCCTTAAGCTAGGAGATTAGATATTTTCTAGTGTTAACCAGTATACTGAGAAGTGCTGAGTATACAAGCTCGAATGTTCTACAGGGAAAATTGCAATTGCAGCTGTGCAGGCCTTCGGTGCTGATGTTCTTAATGAACGGACAATGTAAAGATAGTTTGCAAAGTTTCAGGAACGCAACGAAACCCTTGAGGATGAGTCAAGAACAGGAGGACCAACAACAATGGACAACGAGACTCTCTTATTGAGAACAACAGTCAGATTTATGAAGATGTGGTACAGCAATTCGACGTCAGTGCAGAAACATATATCTCTATCTCCACCAGCTAAAAAAAAGGTATAAACTTGGTCTCTGGGTTCCACACGTGTTGACAATCTATTTTGCACTATTGTCACCTCAGCAAAAGTATTCCTTTCTTGATAAGCTGCTAACATTCCTTTACGATACTGCCATCATCACTGAATGGCAGTCCGTCATTCTATTATTAAACAATTCCTGCAGCAAAAGAAGACACTGTTCGGTGGATTAAGGGAGTTAACTGTTGCCAGTGGGCCAATCAACGAATGCCTTTGTGTACTCTAACTCCACGAAAAACTGAAAACCAACACTTTTTTGCATGATACGGCGAGGTAGCTCACGAAATCATCTTATTTGGTTGGGAGATCGTGCACTCACTATATTTTGCAGACAATGCACTGTCAGATTAGCATCTTTTTCTTTCTTTTGAATATCTTCTGAGGGCAATCATTCCGAACCCTTACTGGTCTGGAAACTGCACTGCATGTATTCTTTGCTTGGTCCCTAACGTGTTCTATAGTAATAAACTTCATAATCTTCCTTCAAGTTCTTTTAATAGTGTTTAACGCCCGTTTTAACTACTAAGGTGGTGGTCACTGATGATACATGTGATGAAATGATAAACCGAGAAAATAATTTTTTTTAAAGGAAGGAAGTGTTCCAGGCCTAAGTTTAGGCACATTCCTAGCGTTTGCCAATTGAGAGGAACGAGGAAAATCTGAAAAAAAAAACTGTTAGGGAAGTGGTGGAAACTGAAATCAAGGTCTCCCGCTGACGAGTCCGTGTCTTAATGACGTCGGACATCCATAGCCATCAAGATGACAGAGAGTTTTGCTATATGGGGACTATATTTAATGAGAGTTTTGCTATATGGGGACTATAATTAATAATAAAGATATTTTGTTAAGAATATGATTTAAATGTGTGGTATAACCTTATATTACAACTTTATAAACTCTAACCAAATCATGTTTTTATATACCGCGTTAATCTCATAATCTCCTATTAGTTGGTTAATTTTTTTTCTTCTATCAGAGCTGAGTGTGAGTTTAAGAAGTATTTTACTGCATTTTTCGTAGCGAGAAAAAAACAACAGACTATAAACGTACGATGCATTAGAGGGATGAGAGTTAATCAGAGCTCAAAATAAAGCTGCAGTATTAACGTTTTCTCTTGCTGTTAATCAAGTCACTTTCTGCTCATACGCTTAACACTCTGTGCCATTAGTGACAGAATAATCGTATAGAAAGCATACACGCCTTAAAATTGGACCTGGTGGTCTAGTGGTAAACCATACCTCGTAGGCCCAAGATCGCGAGCTTGATCCCGGATACTGTCGATGGATTTTTAGGACGTAAAATCCTAATTATGGTTTCCTTCGGAAGGGAACTAAAGCCGTGGGTCCCATGTCGTAGATTTAAGGCACGTAAAAGAACCTCAAGCCTGAAAGAAGAGGCCTGTGAGAAAAATTTATCGGTCGTCTCACGCTGTGAATTGGGACTCTGATGACCTGAGATGACCTGAGAGCAACGCAAATAAACCAAATCAACAATTAAACTGAACCGTCTCATTACGATGACAAGTTCTTTCCCAAATGTAGTTTCAGACTGTGTGTACCTTTAGCACAAGGCACTATCAGTTATTTTCCATTTCATTAATTTACATTGCAAAGCACAAGAAGAAAGTTTCACGAATGCTGTTTTTGAAGTAAGCTATGACCGAGGTTGTGGCAGTGCTGTCGTTTGTTTCCAATTGGCATAGTACAAGAGAAAGCGTGGGCAATAATGCGGCCTGCAGAGAGCAAATTTGTTGTCACAGGCAATTTCGACATGTGTTCAACAAAGATATACCGCCCCATTGGAGCAAACATGTACGCACTGGTCTGAACAACAATTTCCCCTAACTGGAGGGGGGAGGGGAGGCGTAGGGGACGATAGCATACTCGCTTCCTTCATCTCATATCACGCCGAGAACATGGCATGAAATCGAATGCGCCTCCACATTGTCCCGATAATCAAAAGAGTTCCTGTAAAAGTTTGCCATGCTTTATTTACAGTTAGTATGAGGTAGTAGAAATGAGTAGACACTTGCATATGGATACAGTTTAAAACTTGGGAGATTAAAAAGAAACATCCTTATTCATTTCCTACATTATAATTCCTCAATAGGAGTACAACGTATAAATATTACCCTAAGCTCAAAATTTACTGTATTTTAATTGTTTATCTCCACTCTTTTCTAGTCTCTCTCTCTCTCTCTCTCTCTCTCTCTCTCGGTCCTGGTGGTGTAATGGTAACTATACTTGCGTTCTAAACCCTAGAACGCGGGATGAATTTTTTCGGGCGTAAAAATCCTAAGTGAGGCTTCCTTCGGAAGGGAAGTAAAGTCGTGGGTCCCGTGTCGTACATTTACGGCACGAAAAAGAACCTCAAGCCTGAAGGAAGACGCCTCTGAGCAACATTTATCGGCCATTTCATGCCCTAAATTGAATGGGACGCTGATGACCTGATATGTTAAATAAATAAATAAATCAAATCAATCAAACAACAACAACAGCCCCTAATTTTATGCATTTATATATTTTTACGTTTGTCTCTCTCCTTTCTTTCAGGTAAATACATAATATATTTTTTTCTTTCATAACCATTTCATCTGGCATTCTTCACACATACTTGTTGGGAAAAAAAACTAGGAATTAATTTTTACTTCGAAATACTGACACCATACTTTTGACTCCCTTAGGGGTTACCACACTCTTTTAGTATTAAGTACCGCTTTTTTCCTACACAGGGAAAAATGAAGTCAGCCCTTTTCTCTCATTGCCATCGAATAGGAACTAAGGTGTTACTTGGAAGTGAAACGGTCGATATGTTTAGGAACCTGATTTTTTCCCAGGCATTAAACTCTTTAACGTGCCACGACTTGAAATTCCTTGCGGAGATCTTGCGCTTTGGTTTTTTATGTCAACCTCATCAGTCGGGATCGAACCCGCAAATGCGTCTCAAAATGAAGGCCACCGAGGTCTTCTATGAATGTTCGATTCCTACTAAACTGTAATATTATTTTATTTTATTCCTTGTCAAATGTATCACAGGTAGTCTCAAAAACTTACCTTCGATTATATTAACAATGAGATTTAAGCTTTAGCTCCATACGCAACAGTGCCTAAAACTATGGTGCAACAAATTTGAATGTTTATGTACTAAATTTCAATTAACATATTATTTAGTTGCTGTTTTTTTAAATATCTGACGATTCATTAGTTTTCAGTGTGGCAGATAATTACTTAAATTACCTTAACATTCTTTCTTGGGCACACGATCTATAGCTCATATTAACAAAAGTTTGGTAGGGTAGAGTCGTTTGAAACGACTAGTACGAAACAGAGCAAGTTATATTTTGGGAAAATATCAAATTTACTAGTATTCACCGAGAGATATACGCATTTTCCATATTTTTATCCTGTCAGTAGAATAATCTATCAAACTGCAAAATAGTTATTAATGACATTGACGATATCCTAATTCGACGAACATTTTTTTTCCATCCAGGGCAAAATTTTGAACTTTGGGCAAGGAAAATGTCGCTTGGGGCTATGGTATGGGGAATATGGGGGATGGGGAATTAATTTTAAGGGTAACATTGTATAAGTTATGTTCTTCGAAACTAAAATCACCTGTGGCCATTATCTTCGCAGCTGACAAAACGGTCTTCACCTTCTTCGGTGCACTTCCCTCAGTCATTGTCCAATCATTTGACTGCCTCTTCCACTCGGGTGCGACTGTCAAACGTTAAGTACTCGGCGCCTCTGGCTGAAACTTTGTCATGGACTGTTAAAAGAATCATGCAACTTAAAGAATTTTCGCACCATTCATGGATATTTACCGGTTATTTTCAAACGATCCTCGTGGTATCTTTGATAAAATATTGTCTGACGTAAAAGATTAAAAACAAACTTAAAGCTATGAAAATTCGAGTAAAACTAAACACGAAATAAAAAGAAATTGAAAAAAAAAATGGATTTAATGCGAAATAATACAGAAATGAATCTAGGCGTAGTCCGTCAAGATAGCAGCACATCAATTTTATTTAACATACACAGACGAAAGGGTTAGCGAATGGATAAACAAACTTGCATATTAATAACATTACTGAGCTGGTACATAATGACAAAGTTCTTTGCTGATGAACAATGAGTTACATGTTTTACTTGCCCTGAAACTAACGCGTCTTTCTGAATGCAACTTTCCTGCTGAATTCAAAAATGTAATTCGTTTTTCTGTTTCGAGCTCCAATTTTGAGAAAAAATAGCAACTTTTTGGATAAAGTAGGACCTTTCACACCAATTGCGGATATTTGTCTTCCTGAATTTGGCAGTAGTGCAAATATCATAAGAAATTAGTGCTGCAACTAGTTGGTTTTTGATTGGTTTATATCGTCGATATTAGCTGGCAGTAACGGTTCCAGTGTTGAGTGCAAAAACATTATTTATTTCTCGTAAAAATATGCCAATGAATTATCGAAATGATCCAAATCAATTTCGTTATGTGTGTGTGGAAGAGTCACTGCAAACATCAAAAGCAGTCAAAATCACCTAATGTGGGGAGAAAAAAAAAAAAAATCTGTTGTATTTCGGATCCAGGGTTGATAGAGACAAGACGTGGCTCCCAAACATGTGTTGCAAGACAGGTGCTCTAAATCTAAGGTTACAAATGCATCAATGCCATTTGCTGCACCCAAAGCTGTAGCATGAACCACAAGCTGCTATTTTTGTTTAACCAATGTAAAGGGAACAATACCTAAATCAAGGAAGTCTGTCAAGTATCCAGATATCCTCTAGAAATTGATTCCACACAGAGCAGAATTATCTGTTCCAGTACCTCCAAAAGTACGGGCAGTTGACACTAGTGATATAAACTGATGATTCTACGTGCATGGATGTTTCAACAGAATCTCATTTAATTTATCAGGATGAGTGACGTAACTTAACTGTCGAAAGTACAATCGGAGCTCCATGTTTCCTGATTACAAGGATGAAATCTCCAGCAGCAAAATTGAAAGTAACACAATATCGCCATTGATACAGTGATATTCACAGAATTTTCGACAGTTGTGAGAATATAGTGTATAGCAGAGATACTGGTGGACTTATGCAGTTATTGGGTATATCATATGAAGGAAATAAGTGGCGCATTTTCACGATTCATCAAAATTCAGTAAGAAATGTTTTCTACTTAATAATGTCAATTCCTATGCTTTCATTCCAAATGGTTATGCAGTAAACATAAAGGAAACAGAACTACAATTTTCTTTCGGGCAGTGTTGGCTGTCAGAGTCGCTATATTTATACTGCCGTGGTCTTCAGACGCCTGGATACCTTCTACAAGGAAACTTAGTCCACATCACCGAAGATGTCCGCCGTAGTTGCGGACGAAACGTCTGGAATTGACCTTGGCACAACATGCCGGAAAAAAGTTGTAGTTGCATCCATGACTCCGGCCGTGAAAGCCTACGTTCTCTCATGAAGGAAACATACCAAAATATGAAACTTTTGCTATAAATGATAAAAGTATGATTAATATTATAGCAAATTTTCGGAGAGTTAAAAGTAGTTGGGTTTGGAACCAGGTTACATAAAGCACTGTTGCTTCTTATGCGAATAAGACAGTAGGATAATGCAAAAAAACATTACAAAGAAAGAAACTGGTCTTCAAGCTCTTTTCTTACTCCTGGAGAAAAAGTGTTAATCCCCGAAAGTGATGATGCCTCCTCTATACATAAAGTTATGTTTAATCGAGATTACTGTAAAGAAAATGAAGAAAAAGAACAAGGATTTCAGTATTAAAGGAAAACATTCCACACATGAAAATACCAAGTTGAAAGAATTCATTTTCAATAACCCTGAGGTAGGACAGTAAATTAAAGATATTGTATTCGATCACATGCTCAATGAATTTGACAGAAGGGCATGAGTCGCATTCAAAAAGTCACAGTAAACTTTCTGGGAAACAGAAAGAGTGAAATGTGCATTTGGATGAAACATATCGCTGGAAGTTCATTTTCAACAGACATTTGGATTTCTTTCCAGTTAACTTAGGGGCTGTGTCAAATGAGCATGGGGGGATTTCCCCATAGAATTAAAATTCTGAAATAGAGCTATAAAGACTACTGGGATATTACTGGAAGTTGAAACAGGATATGCATAAACTGTCATTAAAAGTGTATATAGAAAAAGTTTACTGATGTTATTATATTTCAGAGTTGTTTTATATATGTTTTCTTCTGTTTGTCAAATTTATCTCTATTTTATACGTGTATTATACATTATTTAGAACGCCGAAAGTTTGACGGTAGCTTTATTTAATTACTTTGAATATATTTTCATCTTACTGTTTAGTAATTGTGCTCGGAATTGAATGTACAGCTCAGATTATAAGGATAATAGAAAGAACAATTTTAGCTATATAAAATATCCATTCAATATAATATGAAAATACCTGCTAAAAAACTAAAAATACTTTTAAAGGCAAAAATGCTGTTCGGTATAAAATATATAATAAAACAATTAAATAGTTAAAACATTAAATGCATCGCATCAACAATGACATATTTATAAAACTATTGAACAGAAAAAAAAACAGAATGATTTAAATATATGAATTATTCAATTCGAAAAGCGGATGTAGTAACTGTTTCGTCACTTTTGTATGAGTTTCATGAGACAAAAACAAATTAAATGAAAGTTTTCAGGTATATTGCGGATTGCGCAAAATTAGATCCAAAAAAGAAATGAAGACATTTACTCAGAGTTATCAGCTTTTCAAAATAAACGACGTACAGGAACAACTGGAAAGATTTGACACTATCAGCCTTCCATGCAGACTGAGAATATCATCCTGTGGGCAGGAGATTGCATTACCTGCGCTGGACTGATCAAGTGTAGTTGTTGTAGGCAGAAATATTTAACATATGAAGGCGATTGTTTATGTCAAATTAAGGAGCATCTCGTGCATACGGAGTGATTTATATAGAACTAACACATTTTTTAATTTGTTTCAAAATTACTGATAGCCACAACTTATTATATCTCAAATGTAGAGTACCTTTGGGAGATTAATAATCTCTATAGAAAATGTTGAAAATGTCCTCTATCCTGCATAAGGCAAAATACTCAACACGTCGTTCCATGTTACTGGAAGCTCGTTGGAGGATTGTGTTGTCAATGCCGTCACTCTCCTGTGTAATGTTTGCTCCAGATCTTCCAATATCTGGGGTCTGTCTTTTAAGTAGCCCCATAGGCAGAAGTCCGGTGCTGTCATATCAGGAGATCTGGTGGCTACAGGCTCTTGAAGATTATCCGGTCGTCAAAGAAGCTTTCGATTAGCGCCATGGATTGATTTCAGTGTGGCATGTAACACCATCTTGTTGAAAGCATCCATGATCCAAATCTACATCGTTCAAATAGACCAATAAACTCTATGACGATACGGCGGTACTCTGAAGTGTCCACTGTACGCATATTGCGCACTAAACCTGACTTTAACTGGGTGCATAAGTGCTTCATGAATACATGTGAACGGCCCAATAGCGTGAGTTCTGCAGATCTCATAACCGCATAAACAAAACCATGCTTCATTTGTGAACCATGTGAACCATGGACAACAGGCCATGATATTGCACAATGAACATCACATTGAGCTACGCCTTATGTACGAGGGATAACATTATCAACATGTTCTATAGAGATTAATAATTTTCCATAGATACTCTACATTTGAGGTGTAATAAGTTGTGACTACCATCATTCGTTGTGAAATAATAAAGAAAGAAATGTGTTAGTTCCGTATGAATTACCCTGTATAAGAATCTCATATATTTAGAATAGGTCAAAGTCCTTCACTCAGGAGTTGCGTAAACTAAGCGAATTCCTCACCTAGTATAGTAACTTTAAAAAAGAATGTAAAATCCAAATTATGGCCTCATTAATTAATGAAATAAGTTATGGCATTACTGTGTATTAAGGAAAAAATTAGAACTCTAGCAATCTATAAGTATTACTAAAAAGAAACCACATTTTATAATAATAATAATAATAATAATAATAATAATAATAATAATAATAATAATAATTATTATTATTATTATTATTATTATTATTATTATTATTATTGACATTTGACTAAAATTTAATGGTATATCATTAAATGAAATATATGACCACTGACAAACAAAGCTAAACTGTGTGGGTATTTCAAACGTTTTTTAATGTTGCCATATTTATTCACTGAACCTTTGATATCATCTTTTTAATTAATTTTTAAATTTTAGTTTCAGGTAAACACCCATTGCTAATAATCTGATTTTATTGATTTTTAGAAAATATTTTTCTTTGAATTAAATGGTGTTTGGCGAGTTTTGTTGTGAAAAAAAAAATATTGGTGCTGCTAGAGCGATTTTTAAATTTTAGGTTTCAGGTAAACCCCCCACTTCTAACGGCCCGACTTTCCTGATTTTCAGAAAGTATTTTTACTTATATTTAAATACCAGATATGGATTTTCGTTGCAAATATATATTAATGTCACTAGAGCGATTTTTAAATATTGGATTTCTTTTTTTTTCCTAATAGTCCGATTTAATTGATTTTCAGAGCTATTTTTCTTACTTTATTTCAATGATATATATGCATTTCCATAAAAAATAAAATTTCAGGCACTAAAGCGATTGGTAAGTTTCCTAACCCTTACTCGGTGTTCATTGCTAATTCCTGATTTTCAGAATCTAATTTTATGAATTTGTTTGAAAGACATTTACTAAATTTCGTAGATAATAATTAAAATTGCGACTCTAGAGCGATTTTTAACGTTTTTTTAAAATAAGAATTGTCCCTTTAGGTCCTCCACCCCGAATGGTTCAATTTTGCTGGTTAATGAACTCAACGAATCGTTTCTTATAGAGTGTTATATTTGTCCGTTAATGGGGGTTTAGAGAAATTATTCAAAAATCGTTCATTGGGTACAACTGCAATAGACCAAAGACCAAAAGTACGTAAATATTGGAGAGAAAAAGTGTAAGGCGTCAGCCATGCTATAAAATGCTACGTATAAATTGCTATGGGAAGATCTCAGACAATAATGACCTGTCTTATTCGCTTCGGAGATAAGTAGAAACTGAACATGCATTTTGGAAAACGATTTTACTCATTTTACAGCAACAAGTTTTTTAAACAGCATGACTACAAACTTGTCAGTTTGTAAAGTTAATATTCGGAGTGTGTCAAGGAATTTCCGACACAGTAGCATTGTCCACCATTGTTAGCGCTCATCACTTTTATCGGCTGTTGGCATTGTCTGGTACTGGTGGCGCAGGAACCACCACCAGCAGCAGCAGCTCTTGCTATCGATTTCACATTAGAGGCTCCGGGCCGCTCAGAGCAACACGGGCCCAGGCCTAGTTTCGAAACACATACGTCTTGCGAATAACGATGAACCGGGATCGATATCTGGCCGCACTTGCACATATCCTCATGCTTGTACATAATCGCAACTTTTTTCATTTGTAAGTTCAGTATGTGTTCGTGTATGGTTATTTACCGATAACTAAAACACAGCAGGCCTATTGAAGCGACAATTTTAATTACATATTATGCTAAGTAATTATTTGAAGAGTGGAAATGCCATACGTTCTGATAGCCATTTATAAGTTTAATCGTTTTATTTCAAAAGTATGTTCTGTGTGCCCACATGCAAATTCTTAGTCTGTTCTAAGTGCCTATAAATGAATGAAGTAGTTCAAATACTCGTTAA